>JAODVP010134013.1:0-21325 GCA_025400035.1 Tetradonia laticeps
CACCCGAATTCGCCCACACACCTGGCTATAAAGTGAAATGCCCAAATTCGGACCCCAGTTCAAATGCGGACCAGTTCCTCTATTATTTCGTAAACGTTAAAAGGTTTTTTTCGGTAATTACGTGGAACCAATGGAAAATTGTAATGAGTAGTCTGGTGTGATGTGAGCAATGTTTTAAACTTCCGGTTTCAAACGGAAGTGAGTATGTCCGGGACCAGAAGTTCCAAAATAGCAGGTCTCACGCGCCAGATTTTAATGAAGGGATTTTGATTTTATTAACTATTATTAACTAGGTACTGTTTTCTCCCAATTTTTGTTCTGATATACCACAAATATATAAAGATACAACAAAGTTTTTAAACTTTGTCCCCTGAAAGACTTCGTTATCTTCTTGAGTTTTCAACTCTAGTAATTGTACACAAATAGGTGGTACATACATACATAGTTAATTTGCAGCGGATAAATTCTAGGCAAATTGCTGCAATTATCACACATATAATTTACAGCTCAATTACACGACATCGCTAGAGTTATGTTGGTCTTTAATCAGACTTCTATTAGTGATCAATTACAAACTACCCAAGAAAACTTAGAACTCAGAAAATTAAATCAAAATAAATCTGGATATATAAAGTAAAAACCGGATAAGCTGACGCCATGTTATTTTTATATATTAAATTCGGTACAACAAAGTCGAATTTGTAAAACGTCCGTTTATTATGACGTGTTTTTCAGTCGATCAGTTGACCATTCCACAAATAATAATTTATGAGATTAATAATCTCCATGACCATTCTTCCTCCATATTTTTATATTTCTTTTAATTATAATCCTCTGGCAATGCCAATGCAAGTTGTTCTTCATGTCCTTCTCACTGGATTTCACGGGGACGCTAAATCTCTTCTTTCCTTTTTTTTATTTTTCTCCTGTCATGGATGTTAAAAGTGGACAGTGGACAATGTGTTCGTTATGATTTAAGTCTGACAAAGATGCGCAAGTTCTCTGAGGGTCCCAGTGCGATGCAGAGCACAATAGTTTTTATTATTAACGAGGAATAACAACCGTGAGACAACAATAACGTTCTTGACTAACTCACCTGATGTCTGATGTCTGTAGACGTCGTTTAGTATCTACGCGTACGTTGCTTCAGAAAGGGTCATAAGAAAAGTCATATTTCATCATTATGCGCATCAGAAAATATAATATAATGGGACAGTTTTCTGACGTGAATACATCTATAAAATTGGAATATGGGGTGGGTAATCAAAAACACCTTGTGTTACAAAATCAGGGGATAAAGTTTGGTATTGAACTAACCTATTATAACTGTGCAGAGATAAAGTCTCACGGACTCATCGGTGGTAGTAGTTTAATTACGATAATTAGAAAATCAATGTTAAGTATGTCGTGGTCTGTTTGATTCTTAAAGCCACATATGATTCTCTCACTCAGACTTGCGGACAACGATAGCCAATAAAATAAACTTGCTCTTTTTACAATTTATTTTCTAGCCATCTCTATAAAATCTGAACACCTTTGAATTGTTCTCAAGGACTGAAGTGAACAGAACAAAAGATACAGCACTTCAAAAACCCCCAAATTTCTATTTTGGCAACTTTTCCCCTAAATAACTTTTTCTGTACAGTAGAAAGAAAAATCCTTTACGAATCTGAGAAAATTGCTGAGGAAATCGCTGTTAGCGTGTGTAATTCAAACACTGAATAATTGAATAAGTAGTACCTCATAATCGCAGAGTTGCCACATTTGTGGATATTTCTGGTGCCTCCTTTGGGAATTATCTCATTTTATTGGTTTGTAGAAATGCACTAAACAGAATTTTCATGCAATACATGATGAAACCAGAATCCGGCCGACACATTGTCAGAGGTTGATCAGGAATGTACCCTGAATAATTTAATATCAGGCACGTATGTTCTCCGGCGAATCATTACCGATTTATTGCAATTTCTTTCTGGGTGGATTTGTGCAATTACGGAACAACGCAATAGAAACACTCCACAACCAAAAACATTCCTTATATCAAAAAACATTCCTTAAAGCAAAAGCTTTCCTGATCATCCTGTGAATAATTGGACAGTTTTCTGGCGTGAATACATCTATAAAATTGGAATATGAGGAGTGTAATCAAAAACACCTTTTGTTACAAAATCAGGCGATAGTACTAACCTACTATACCCGTGTAGAGATAAAGCTTCACGGACTCATCGGTAGTAGTAGAGCCAACAACCCCATTTTGTAATTACTATAACTTTTGGTTCAGACAAACAGTAATTATATCTTCCACGACAGAAGAGCTGTTACATTGTTGTGGAATTATCATTTGCTTTACGGCGTTGTTATTCGGGAGAAAAACTGCTCTCCTGTTCAATATAGGTTTTTGTGGTTACGTCGTTATGGTTCCGAACCGTCTATATATGTAGAAAGATCTGTATATAGTTTAACAGGTCCCAAACTTATTTTTAATCCAATTTAAGTACATATCAAGCGTTTCCTCTCACGTCTCTTCATTTGAAATTTGTATGTACATAATTTATTTATTGTATAAACATAAATAGTACAAATAACAAAAGCAAGCTAACAGTCGGAATGCCATTCTGATCATTTTTAGGCGTTTCATGTAAAGTTTATAGGTAGTAAAAGACATTTTAGGAGAGTTGTAAGAATGTCTCATGAATTTGCTTCGTCGTGTTTTACTTCACCAAGGAAACCAGGAGAAAAGCTCACGACGTGTGAAGCTTACACCATCTGGTTGTATTATTCAATCCGGCCGGCTATACGAATTCAACTTCTATGGCTGCCTCGCATCTTTTCAGCTGTTTTCTTAGGGTTTCTTCGAATCTGGCTGGCCGGCATTCATGCGGATACCTCGCATCCACATCGCATCCATTGATCCAACCTCTCTATGGTCACGGCTTCGGAATTAACGTACACTCTGCTTGATTTCTATATGCATTGTATGCATGCGTTCATTGTGCACACGTTTTACTCAGCATCTTTGGAAAGTACGGCTGGGAAGATCCAAAATGGTCATATGCTTACCAATTACAACGTTATCTATAGGAGCATCGTTTCTCTGCGGCGTTTAGTGAGAGGATAGTGTGGTACACGTATTATTGAGTCGCTCAGAGTGTTTTGATTTAAAGAAGAACCCTTTCTGGATTGTCCACTTGGTATGTGAGCATTAAGCACGCTTAATAGCATGAGCGCACCAAGCAAAACAACCTGCGATCGTTCGTGCGTTTTTGTGCGCTGCTGCACTGGGTGTCGGGCATTGTGTAGTCGCTCAGCCCACATAACACCTCGGCTTGCATTGCCAACCGGCGCGTGTTTTTTTCTCGCCCGATCGCCCGAAAAACGTGCCTGCCGTGTTCGGACATTGTTGTTCATCTTCCACTGCAGCCACGGCTTAAATACCTGTCTAGCCCACTGAGAAAAGCAATATGTAATGTATATATTTCAGCTTTAGTGTCGGAACTGACTTATCATTACTTTCCACAGCCAAACTAAGCTCCAAAATCAAGTCAGATTATATTTTCTTTTATATATTGAGCGGTATTATTTTTATCATGTTTAAAATCGTTTTTTCTATTTTACTTAATCGTTTTACTTGATATTTTTGGAATGTCTCCATGGAATTTCATTGAAAAAATTGACTGGCTCTTTGTTCATTGTTTTCTTGGAACGGCATTTTCGCAAATGATATCATAACTTCGGTATTAAAAATACTAATGCAAACCTTCAGCTTAATATGCTTCACAATTGTGAAGATTCATTATGCCAAAAGTTACAAATCTTGCAAAGTTTGTCTTCATAAATGTTATTAACGAATCACATTATTTTCTCTCAACTCAACATAGCCCGCCAGGATGAGAAAAATGATCAACCACATAAGTGCTGTTTCAGTCACCCTTAATTCAGATCCCATAGGTGTTTTCTTGTTACAGTACGGAATAAAGTTATTTAGGCTGTAAGTTACGAAAATGGGATTTTCGAGGGGTTTTTCATGCACTGTGACTGTTGCATCGTTCTCAGTGCTTGCTAAAAAATCATAGTTGTTCAGTAGACGATTGATCATATGTACACAAAATTGGAGCCAATTCTTAGTTTAATTACGATACATAATTAGAAAATCAATGATAAAAGTATCTCATTCTCTCACTCAGACTTACAGACAACGACAGCCAAGAGAATAAACTTCCTCTTTTTACAATTTATTTTGTAGCTGTCCCTATACCTGAACACCTATGAATTTTTCTCAAAGACTGAGGTGAACAGAACAAAAGATACAAGAACTTGGTGTTTTTCATGTAAAGTCCGCTAAACCCGAAAAATCATTCACTCGGAACGTCTAACTCGGAACGTCTAACCTAGCCCGAGAGATCGAGGTTTTAGTGTACTTATAATAAAATATTACAAGAACATTTGCAACAAATTTGTAGCAAAGTTGACGTTGCTTTTAAATAGATACCCTTATTAATCCTGTATAATATTGGATATATGTTATAAATTAACACCACTTCCTAAAAAGGTGCTTTTAAAGCAACTTCTTGTTTAAATTAGATAAATTACATATTTAAAAAATAACAAAGACTCCAAAAATTCAGATAAAGCCAGTGTAGTTCATTTATATAATCGACGATCTTGTAATGAATTATATGTAGGCGGAACAAAACGTAGAAATTAAAATAAAAGAATATTTTGGAACACTAACAATTTAAAACTAATTCTTTCAAATATTGCTAGAATTTCTAAAATTCTAAGTAAAGAACATACACATAAAGGTTTTATTATAAAACAACATCCAAAAATTCTAACCAAAAGTTTGTTCTAAACAAAAATAAAATAATAATAATAATAATAATAAAAATGCAATTAAAAACTATTACATTTCCCTAATAAAAATAATTTTATTAATTTATATTTAAATTTACATATTTACATTTAAAAATATGCTTATAATTATAGAAAAGTAGTTATAGAAAAAATGTTAATATGTAATTAGTTGAAAGGTTTCTCTACTTACTGTCTATGCATAATTACTTTTCTGTAATTATAAGCATATTCTTAAAAATAACTCTGTGAAATTACTTTCTGGATTACCCTCGTATTATTAAATGATTTCCTGATATTTAAACGCAAGTGCATTACAATTTATTTTTGTTTTTGTTTATTAAACATTTCTTCATTACATTTTTGACAAACTGACTTTTAATTTTTACTTAAAATCATCAAACATTATGTGAAATTCTTCTTTAATATTTTATTATATATATTAATAGGTGATGATATAAAAGTTTGTAATATTTTATTATTAGGTGATTTTGTGAGTTCTTTAATTATTAAAATTTATATACGTATAATAATTTGACATATTATCACTAAATCGTCAATTAACTAATACATAAATGACATAAATTTCAATATACAACAAAACTAGGTAGTAGTTTTCGAAAATAATAATAATTTTATATTATAATTTTCGAAAACGTCTTTTCTGTCCTACTATCGGTATCCTACGGGGAAAACGGGTCCAGCAGTGAGCCACCCAATGAAATCAGCGAAAATTTTTTGCTTGATGAAATAAACTTACTTAAATTAGGAGAAATTGTAACATTGAAATAATTTTGAAAAAAATATTAGGTACATATTTCAAATTTTCTATATTTAATTTCCCGTCCCCGAAATATACTTGACCTTGAAATAAGCACAGTTTTTTGTGTTAGCATGCATTGTTTATTAAATATTCCTTTATTATATATTTTTACAAACTGTCTTAATTTTTACTTAATATCAAACATTATGTGAAATTCTTCGTCAATATTTTGTTATGGTCAGGTCAGTTGAGAATATTTTATTATTAGTTGGTTTCGTGAATTTTTTTATTAATAAAATTTATATATGTATGTATAATAATTTGTCATATTAAACAGAAATTACAGAAATTTTGGTCATCATTGTCGCATCAATTTGTATCTATATTAGCTGATAGCTCAATTACCCATGTGACACAAAATTAATCATGAAAGTAACATATTTTAATTTGGACATATCATCTAGACTTCGGTAATTTCTCTATTAGTTAATTAGTTGATTAGCGCTTTGATTATAAAATGTGATTTATGGAATGCGAGAATGTATGATTGATTTTTCTTTAGATACATTTTATGTGTTGACGAATTAAGCATATAATCCTCACAAAAGTTTTCCTTAAACGTATTAGTCCCAGTTATAGTTTTCTATATACACATGTATTATCATTTAGTACCCGATGTAAAACTTGTTAAACCAAAAATATTTCTCTTTCAAGTTGATTTGTTCCGTTTGTTTCCTTTAATGTCTGCACAAATTGCACATTTGTACATTTGTAACCCCATTGTAAAGCAATGTACAACTCGCTCGCGTCTCGGCCTGTCGCGCAATGTGTCGTTGCTCGTTGCCAGTTTGGTTGCAATCCCAACTCGTATATTGTGTGGGTTTTGTTGGAGGTGACTTAAAACCGCGCGCGAGGCGCATCGCGCTCAGTCGTGTACGCGCAGGCTGCTGAGCTGCACGCATTTGCACATACCCGGTTCACTTCTCTCGCGTCTTTGCGTCTTGACTGGCTGATGTAATTAAAACACATTTTAAGTCCAATAAGTGCACGTGGTTATATATAACAAATACATTCATCACTGGTAAAAGACTTGTATGCAAAATACAGGAAACTCTTTCAGGATGTAACGATGTGACGATGTAAACAACCCATTTATACGTGCATTATTGAAAACAATACTGAAAACAATACCATAATATTTTCAAACACAGTGTTCGCCACTGAAACTGAAGAATTGCCAAGTGGGTAGTAGTGATTTGGTTTTCTTTCTGTTGAACTAAAAATTGCTGAAAAGATGTGATAAACATTTTATTAAAAAAAACTTAAGTGTGTGTAATAGTTTATTACAATGGGACATCATAACAAACGGAACAAGCTGATGCGACGCGCGAAAAAACCCAATGGTATGTTCAACAATTTCTACGTATTTTTACATCCATGTAATAATGTTAAGTCGCATGTCATTACAAATTATGTGGAATCATCTCAGAGTGTTTAGTGTGTTGTATGTACGAGTAGTAAGGATCGCAATCTTCGCACCGGGTCGGAAACGAAATTGCGTGGAACACTGGTAAATCGTTCTGCGTTAATAGCCTGTTATTTTCGAAGATGATCATAATTGTCTTCCGAGTCATCATCTCACTCCGGTGGGTTCCGAAATTTTTCACAGACATTGAAACACCAAATTCAGCGAAACTTAACTTGGCGAACTGTAAGTTTAATGTAGGGAATTAAGTCAAATTACGATGTTTTTGTACATATTCAAATTTTGTGCAGGAAAACATAACCTAACGTGACTTTATGAACAGTTTATGAAGAAACTTAAGTCAAATTACGATATTTTTGTATTCAAATTTAATAGAGGACGACAGACAATTTATAATCTTATCTCTTATATCTTTTATGTGAGGACTTGTCTTTTTTGGAAAATGTATTATCCTGTATATTTTATAGTTAAGTCTAGAAACAATGACAAGCGTTAGGGGTTTATCAAATTTTGATACCAAATTTATTTTTACATAATTATATTTAAAGTTTTACATTTACAATATCTTTTTAAATTACGATGTTCATTCTGAAGTATGTAATTATAATAATAATATTTCTTAATATCTAATCAAGAAACAAAACTAGCATTATTCTATTCCAATAATTAAAAATAGCTATTGTAAATAAAAAACGAGCGACTGGGACTTGAACCTGGACTAATGACTCTCAGGTTCGATATCATCTTACGCGGAAAGTCCTGGTTCGAGTCCAGGCCCTGCAATCTTTTATTCCAAATTTGAATTGTTAATTATTAGAATAGCATAATTCTTGTTTTCTTCCTTGGTTATTTGCATATCATATCATTTTCATTAGCGATGTGGTATTTTGTCCAATAAGCAATTTTTAAGTATCAAATTTTGATGTGTGCCAAATTTATATATGTATTTACATTTAATTTTTTAAATATGTTTCTTTGTTTACTGTACAAAATACTTACTGGAAACAAATACAAATTTTTACATAATTATAATATTTTAGAAATTTTAAAATTTAATGATAACAATCAAGAAAGAATTATTCTACTCCAATAATTACAAATTCCAATTGTGCATGAAAACTGGGATTTGAACGCGGTCTAATGAGTCTTAGTCTCGATATCCCACCTAGAAACTTATTAATGTAGGTTCGAGTCCCGGCCTTACAATTTTTTCTTTTATAATGTAATGATAATGAGGAAAACAATCAAAAATTATGCTATTTTAATCATTAAGAATTCCAGTTGTGAATAAAAAATTGGAGCGGCTGGGACTTGAACCCGGACTAATGTGTTTCAGGCTCGATATCACTCTATCCGGAAATGCATAAGTCCGGGTTCGAATCCAGGTCCTCCAATCTTTTCATTCCGAATTTGAATTCTTAATTATTAGAATTGAATAATTCTGGTTTTCTTCCCTGGTTATTTGCATTTTTGTATCATTTTCATTAGATATGTGGTATTTTGTCAAGTAGCAATTTTTAAGTATCAAATTTTGATATGTACCAAGTTTATATATTTACACGTAAGTTTTTAATTATTTTTTTCTCTATATTGTACAAAATATTGGAAAAAGTATAAATACATTTGCACTTTTACATAATCATAATAATACTGTACAAATATTGGAATTTAATGATAGTCAAGGAAGAAAACAAGAATTATTCTATGCCAATCATTACAAATTCCATTTGTGCATCCTACCGAAAAACTCGTTATTCTGGGTTCGAGTCCTCCAATTTTACAATTTAAACTTTTATGTATTGGAATAGAATAAATCTTTATTCCTTCTAGATTATGTGCATTTTTGTTTCATTTTTATTACATATCTAGACGAAATTAGATTAAAATGTAAGGGAAATTTGAAAAGATAAGTTTGGAAGCAGATTAAAGTCAGGAAATGTTATCATCTCAAAAAGTGACAACCCTATACAAATAATGTTCATATTAAGAGAAACTTGAACCTATCGACAGAATTGCCACTTTTCTAGTAGTCACGGAAGTTGTCACAAATGTGAGGGAAATTTTGTAGTTTTGGTACGCACAAATTTTTATGTTTACAAAAGATGTATACTCGCATTAAACTTATGTACATATTAAATTAGAATTAAGGAGTTTCCAAAAGATCTTCTAAATATAGAATGTAATCGGCCAGAATTTTTTGGGAATTGAACCCAGAACTTCTAGTATCCGGCCGGATACCCTAAACCAACGCTAACATTTTTCATTTTAACAACTTGATCATATTCAACTAATTTGAAAATAAGGCATAATAGTGACGATTTTGTTATCAACTCCCTATTACGAAGGTCTGGGTTCAATTCCCAGTTGCAGCATTGTTTTCATTACCAACTTGAATTCGATAAATTCTGGACGATAACATTCAATACTTATTATCCAATCTATTTCATTTTATTGAAGACTTACTTTTCTCGTTTCACATTATTCTTCCATACAGGGTGTTTTGCAATTGATGTTATACTTGTCACAACGCACAAAACATTAATATACATGTAACAATTTTTAATAATTATCAAATGACTTCAGTTATGAGTTATTGGTGTTTAAAGATTCAGCAATTACAATACGGAAAAGTAAAGCAATGCATGCGCTATTATTTATGACTAATAAAAACAAATTGATTGCGTGGACTAATTATACCTCAAGCGTTGTCATTCATACTATGAAGAGATGCGTCAATTTGGAATTACAACAAAACAAACCAATTCTATTTCCAACATCACGCATAACATAATTGTCTTGTGGTAAACCCTGCAACGCAATTCATACCTCGCTGTCTCCTTAAATATTCTCTGAAACTTTGATCCCTTATCCAGGAGTATTTTTACCGCTGGCTTTATTCGTTTCCAGCGTTTATCTCGTCTCGGGCCGGGAATTCGTTTGCATCTCGCATGCCTGCGAGTCGGATTTACAATTTTCTCGGCGCATTTTATATCAAGCATGCTTATCTTCGCCATCACATGCGCTGGGCTGGTGCTGGTGCTAGTGGACGATGAACACCGCGCGAGCGAGATGGGCGCAACCTCCTCAGCCTCGGGTACGACCCGGCGTGGAGATCCTCGACGCAAACACATTTCACGTCTCATATACCTGGCGCCGTTCTTCGCCTTCTCGCGTCTCCTTACCGGCTCCTTGCGCCGTCTTCGTACGCCGTCTCGTAGCGTTCGGCGGCATCAGCCATCATCCATCGTCTCCCGCAGCAAGCAGCAATTGTTTGCTGGGATTGCGCCCTGCACTCCAAACACTTAAATAATCTTCGATCTTGTTGTCATCGGATATATCCTGGAGGTTTCAAGGAGATGGGAGATGACAGCGATGAGAGAGGATTGTTGTTAAAGCTTGGGAATATATTTTCTGCATCTTCGTACTTTTTATGGGTTTGGAGCAGTGTTGGATTATATGAGAAGAACAATCCAGAAAGTAACTTCACAGGCGTTTTTCTGCTTATAATTACAGAAAAATAGTTATAAAAAGAAGTTGAGAAACCTTTCAGGTAGTTATTAACAATTTTCCACCATTTTTACAACTTGAGTTCAATTTTTGTCTTTCCAATGACCGGGTAACACAAAAATTCATCCCACGTTGGTACACATGAATGAATTTTATTGGAAAGTGTTAAATATTAGCTGAAAAGGTTCTCTACTATGATGGTTTTCCTGTTGTTGTAGACACACTTTCATAGATTGACCTGTGAAGTTACTTTCTGGATTACTCTCGTATTTTGAAGGTAATGTAAGGAGTATACAAGAAAATCCAACACTGCCCGTTGTAATTTTTGATCACTACGAGTACCATGGACAATACTCTTGAGGACCAATTGCCCCAGCATCTACCATCACCACGACCGATCTCGCAGGTCTTTCTCTAGCACAGCTCGAACAAGGCACGTCGATAACCTGCATCTCCTCGGCAGTCGTTATTGTGCTCCGCTTCTTCAGCTCTTCTCCTCTCCGGCACAATGGCTACCTTGCCTTTTCGTCGTTATTCTGGTTTGGCCGTCCTTTTATTGCCTCTGCCTGCGTTTCGGCGACGCGATGGCCGGTCTCGATCCGACTTAAGCACGTTTTCCAGACTCAGTCTTCACAGTCTACGTCGCGTCGCTGCTACTGCAACTTCTCGAAGCTCCTCCAGCAATCGACCCCATCAAAACAATGTGCAGTGTATAATAATAGTTCATCTAGTGATTGTGCGGCGACAATCAACTGGTCGTTATCTGCACTGGCGAATACTGCTCCAGATTTGTGCAACGTAGTCGAAAATCGGCAGGGAAATGGTGTGGATCGGCGACCTCGGTAACTATGCACTGCATGCCTCATTAATTCACGACACTGCTTGCCACAAACGCGCGTTTTTCACTATCAATATTGATAATGAATTCGTTTGCGAATAAGTATGATGTGGCGGAGTCTACGCTAGACGCGTGCGTTGTTTTCGTCGACGCTGCACGTCGGGTGTAAAGTGGAAACGAAAGACGGGATTTGGTCGACTATTTCTCATTACTCGAGACCACATCGCGACGTGTCGGTGTAAACGGTGTTTATGTGTGCACGCCCGACCTAATGCTGGCGCCGGGCACACATTTCTTTTCTCTTCGAATCTTCGACGGCGCCGCCGTCGTTTCGCTCTTCTTCTTGCGCCATACACAGCTCCCCAGTTCTTCTTTTTTGTCTATCACAACAAAGATATTTTGGATCTTGACAATGCACGTATAATCACGACTTTGATTTGTTGTTACAAATGTCATGCATGAGTTTATTTCTATCCCAAACCGAGTGGATTTGAATCTGCAACATTGTGACAACCGTTATTGAACGGCTGGTTCTAATCACGGTTGTTTTTGTCCTTTGAATTAGCAATAAGAGGAGTACAAACTTCAAATGAGTTTTTAGAAACGTTGCTTAAATACATAACATGTGTACAGAGGAGGAAGGATATTTAGGGTTTATATTATTTAAGGACACATACTTCATCATACTGGGTGTTAGGAATATGGGTGCACCATTTTGAAGCATATTCTTTTATTCGAAGTTATTTCTTTTTAACCAACTTTTATTGTTTTGTGAAAAATTCAATAAATAGTTCAATTGGATGTTAAGAATGGATAGAATTAGAGACGCGACATTTGCAGGGTAAGCCGGGACACCACGCAGGGGTAGCTAAAAGTAAGGGCGGTCAAACGTTCCACTTTAATCCCTAAAAATCACAAGTTTAGGAAACATTTTATTTACAAGGGACGGCCAAATAAGTTGTTGCCCTTTATGACTTAACGCGTCATTGTAAGAATCTAATTTTTTAAATATCTCAGGACAAATGTGACAAATTTCTAGAGGTCAGAGAAATAATTATTATCAGGGAATTAAGAGAAAATCGTAATTTATGGGCAAGACCTTGAGTTAAATTGAAAACGCTAAGAACGTAAACGAAATCAACTAAAAAGGCAGGGCAATCGAAAACCCTGTCAATCCTATATCTATCTCGTATTATCAGATTCTTTTTAACTGATTTAATTGATTTAAAAGAATTGAATATAAAGAACTTGACGGCTTCTAATAATCTTTTTTCAGCCGTATGCATATGCTACTAACACGACTTACATTAGAAAATTACAATCAAAACGTTGCTTAAAAAGTTCGTAGTTTGAGAGAAATTGATGGAACACTATTTTAATTTAATCAACATAAATTATTTTCCCCCCATTAATTTGCAAATTGTAAAAACCATATGGAGGCGAAAGAATAATTGAGTCATTTATTTCAGAAACTGCACAAGCGACAATAAAAAAAAGAAGAGATTATCGTCGATTATGATTGGCCAACTCGTGTTATATCGTTTTTTGCAGAAACATGTGAATTATCAAGTTTTCAATTGGTTTTATTATGTTTTCATATATTCGTTTATTGTAGAATCCAGTCATCTTGATTCATTATCATATTTTACAACATTTTCTACCGATCCACTCCTGTTTTTATGTGTTAACTAAAAGTGTACAGGACTTGCTTTTACGAACATTAATAGAGCTTAAGGCAGTTAAACCTGAAAGAATAGAAATTTAGATTATCCTTTAACAAAAAAGATGTTCTTTGTTATTTACAACTTACAACTTTTTTACAAAATCATTATCACAGCCAAGAACGGTTTTTTTATGTATCATTTTGTATTTCATTGCACAAAACACTTAAGTGAAAAAGTTTCCCCTTTTTTTCTAAATAAAAATAAAAATTTTTGTATTAAGCCGAGGTATTATTTCATTTTGCAATGGAATAAGAAACAGTTCATGTTTTTTTTTTTCAAGGTAAAGCCTTTACTAGTTTTTGAACTAGAAAGTTTTTCTAGTTTCTCATAAATTCATAAAATGTCGCCTGTGGGGCTTCTGAAAGAAACGGTTTAATTGTTTTATTATAATAAATTCCGTTCTGAACATCTATGGATTTTTTTTCAAATCAATCATAGCATTTTTTCAAATCATCATTCTAATAAACTTAATTAAATATTTTGTTTAAAAGAAATTGTTATTAAATATGCGCGAAGGTAAATTTGTTGGCATGTTAATCGTTTTAAAAATCATAGTAATGCTATATACAGGGCGAAACAGAACTCTCCCAATGCGCTACAAGTGGTTGATCAGGGATGTTTTTTGGGTATTTTGATATAAGAAACTTATGGTCTCCCATAGTCTCAGAGTTATTGGACTTTTTTTGTTGTATAGAATTGTGACAATATTTGTGAAATCAGAACTCGAGCGACAAACTTTCAACGATTGATCAGGGATGTACCCTGACTACTTTGATTCTATTGACTATTGTGCAATTACAGAACAACAAAGTGGAATAACTCCCCAAGGAACCATACTACATTCTTGCGGACACAATACTTATAAACTTATATCAAAATACTCGGAAAACTTCCTTGATCATACCCTATAAGTTGGTTGGTAGAGTTCTGACTTGCCCTGTATACCAATAGTGCAAATACTCAAATGCACCTAAAAATATACAAATATTGACTTTACTTTAAAGTATGTGCTGCATTATAGTGTTAAATTATAAACTTATATTTTCCTTCAGATTTATACTCAGTAAATTCCCTTTCTACTTCCACACTAATTAATGGAGCAAATTTTAATTTTCTATGATTTTATTTGTTTCTAAAACTTGTACAGATGTCGTTTGCTATTTCCGCTTGCTATTGCCGCTTTAATTCGTCGTTTTTTATATAATTGCATACGCACTGTTAATTACGAGAACAGTTTTAGTTTTTTTTTTCTTAAAAACGTTTATTTGCAACTGTTTGACTCTATAAATGAAATTTTATTAATTTTCAAGATTATATGCTTAATGTAGCTGCCATCAAGATGACAATCAAAATAATTAAAAGTTAGATAGAGATGTTTCAAATAAAACTATAATATGTATTTAGCTACACATTTTTTGTTTTGCATTATGTGATTGAACAATTTTATATGGTGTCCGATCATCCGGATTTTTGATTATCTGAATGAGTCCGGTCCCAATTAGTCCGGATAAGCGGAGTTTTACTATATATTACTAGCCGTCCCAAAGCATTCAATGATCTTAAGAGTCAATATTGCCTGAAATATTTTTATGATGCGGACAGTATTATGTGACGCGACTGTACATAATGTCTGCATATATTTAATTTAAAAATTCCCTAAATATGCATTTATCTTAATAAAAATGGGAAGAATTATGTCAATATAATCATTAAATGTAATGCTTAAAGTTCATTTAAAACCAGCTTGTTACAATAATGCTCCTTAAGTCTTATGACAAAGTTTGGAATGAAACAAAACCTAAAGTATTCATCAAAATTAAAAACTAAATAAATTACATAATATGTAACAATATCTATCAACACGAAATATATAAGCACATTTTACGTCGAAATTTTAAGTGATACATTAAATAGAATTTAAAAAAGGATTAACATGTCAGAATATCAATATTTGACAAAATAGTAAAATCGAAAAAAGACGCAACTAGAAAATCAGCTGTATGTAAATCTAATGCAACTTAAATGGCAAAACATTTATCTTTGAATAAACATTCAATACATTCAGATGAAAGAAAACTTGTATTCGAAACTAATTAGAATAAAATGGGTGCTTACGATCTACAAACCCTGTATCTCTTGTTTCCTTCATGTAAATCAGGGGTGTCCAACATAAATTTGTGGAGGGGCAAGTTCTGCATTTTTGTACGCGAAGCGGGCAATGTTATTTCTTCCCTTTCTTCCCTTCACGAGATAGGAGTTTTTTTTTTTTAATTTAACATTGGGGTGTATGGGACATGTGTCAGTTCGAACACATTTTTATATGATGGAGGGAGATAATTAAATAAGTTATTGTGAAAATAAGAATTTTCTGACGTAAACCGTTTTACTCTACATTTAAAAAATTGCTAAAAATCCATTACATGAAATTATCTACTGAAGAAGGAGATATGTCTCTAAAACCGGTTTTGGTTTGTGAAAAATCACAATTATTAACAATTAAGTATGTAATTAAAAAGATGCAGCAACTTTCCCTACATTACTCTAAATTAAATAACATCTGTATTCTTACTCTAAAACTACTAAGTGTGTTTAATCCATCCTGAGATGTTAGGATGCTATATGAAAAGATAAATTATCTCCAGCAATGGGATATTAATTGGAAAACGATCAATGCGTTGGTTGCCCGGTCTTGAACACCTGTAGGTCTTTCATGCTTAATTGTTCCATTCATCGTGTTTCATTCAGCAGTCGTGCAATTGCAACATCCCATCACCATCAAGAACACCAACGTCAAGAAGTTTTCGACACCCACACACATGTTAGAAAGTCGCAATGGTTTTGGTTCGAATCTTACAGTTCCACACATTATTATTAGGATATTTTACATGGTAATATATTGTAATATAATTTAAAAGATATAGCATATTTTTTCCTGCTTTGAAGTCACATTGTTAGGCTTAGAACACGCTTAGAACCTTTAGAAACCTTTGGAAAGACTGCGGCTTTGTTTCAACGCCATATGGCGCGCAACATTCATGACGTTTTGCATTGGAAAGACCCATCGCGATTGCAAGTGTTGCGAGTCTTCTAGAGAGGATTTATGACCTGGCTCAAGCGCGCAGGATAGAAAGCCAGCCGGCCACGCGCGTCGATTTAGGTAAAATCGCGTGGGCCGCGCTGTAACGCGCATCTACATCCACAGGTGTCCAATGCAATCAATCGATTTTTATTTCCGTCGATTCCGTGATCTGTGGGTGGAGAAATTTTCAAGTCGTGTAGGTTTCTGCATCTGTTCGCGATTTGATTTAGTCGATTGGGAATTTCATGTCGCATGCCCATTATGTCACGAAAGGATTATATTTACAATAGGCTTGTCTCGCATGTCGACTATCCAGACGCGTTTTTATTTCCGTCGCGGCGTTGCGCACGCGCGCTTGAATTAGACTCACGAATCGCTGGCCAAAAATGTCAGCGGCGTTGCCGAAGGCGGAATATTAATAGCAGATCGGCCTGGACTTAAGGTATTTCCTCTAGATGCGTTGTTTTGGGATTTTATTGTTGTAGACATGACCGGATACTACCGCAGGATTATCTGGATGCTAGTAAATAGTTAATTTAATTTTTGACATAAGTACTGACATTTTAAAATGATCGTAAAGAGTTATAAGCGATAATGAGAAGTTTATGCTTCTTATTACAACCAAAACCTTTTTTTATAATTTATAATTTTTACAATTAAATAATCAAAAATAACGTTTTTGAGATACATTCATAAAAATAAAGTGGAATACTTTGACGTATACATCACTTCTTGTGATGCGCACCACATTTTTAGTACAGGACATTTCTGGCAAATTGTTCACTAACCAATCGGGAAAAAAACGGCAATTTTCGGCAGCAGCCTGGGAAATTTTCCTTGGTTTCCTCTTTGTATTTGTATTATTTCTGAGTAAAAACCGAATTTTTAAAATATAAAATCACAAGCAAAACCTTGTTTACCATGCTTACCAAACCACTTTTTTGAAAATCACATGCAAAAAAATTGACTGAAAGTCTAGGAAGTCCCAAAAAATTTTTGAGCCGAAAATGCGGCAACTCTGTACTATGGATGTATACGTCAAAGTATATATAATATAGTTATAATTATAATTATCGTTTTAGGAACATTAGGAACAGTCATAAAAATGTCCCTTCTGGATTTTTAAAATTTAGTATAATTGGATTCATAACCCTCAGCGGCTTTTAATTAATTTTATTTTCCACCTTTAAGAGCTTTCATCTGTGCTACTTTCATTACAAGAGGGTTTTAAACGTATAATTTTGGAAATTATAAAAATATGTATCAAAGTTATTTATATAATTTCTAATCGTGTTAGGTAGGGATGGACTGTTTTCGAAAAATATCCTGTTAACAATTTACCGGTATTTTCACAACGTAATAATAACTGATGTCGATATTAATACAATCGGTTATTAGGTTTATCTCCAGGTTATAAAGCAATAATTTAAAAGTGCATTCAAAACAAGAATGAAAAAGTTTATCATAAAACATTATGGAAATTTCACGCAGCCTCGAATTTTTGTGTCAAAATATTACAAAGTCCTGATTATAATTATATTCAATGTAGAAGCTTTGAAAGATAATGGTAGGTTATTAAGAATATTAATAATTAAGAATTCAAATTGTGATGACAATCTTTCGCTTTACGTTCCTAATCATTGGACCTAGACAAACTATCGATATGACCAATATGTTAAGCAGCGAGTACTTTTTAGACTTTCAAAATTCATGTCTGTATTCTGCTTATTACTAGGATTTCTATGCTTGGTATCGCACCAATTGCGTGTATTATTGAATTCATGGCGTGAAATTTTGATTACCTACATCCAGGGACTCGGACAGAAATGTTATTCCGGTTCGGTTACGGTCCAACCTTATTTGCATTTTTCGGTTACGGTCCTCCAGCAATAATGGTGACCATAACCGTTTAGATTTCGGTATTTTTCGGTTACCCTTAACGATCATTTAATAGAAATTTAATAGAAGAAATGAATGAAGACTATTTATTAACAATGGGTCTATTTGTTCCTTGCTACCAATAGGTACTTTCTTTATTAGTCACAAATGAATTACAAAATTCCGAACTTACCAATATCGATCCCTTGGATAGTACAAATCAACGCTTCTTTTTGTTTCCGGTAAAATGCATCCACGTTTTATTAGAAACAGAGTTATCCATGACGTTGAATTGATAAATAGGTTAACCACGTGTTTTCCTGGACTCACTCCATGAGTAATAACCTAACTAAAGTGGTACAAATGGCAAATGCGCAGACTACACGACTATTTGGCGTGTTTCGCAGTTGATACGCGCGTTCAGTGCTTAATGAAATTCAACCAGTCATCTATAGGTTTCCTGTAGTTAGGTTTTCTTCAGGAAGGTAGACGAAATCTGGTCAGATAACTGGTTACGGTTCCGATCCTTTACCCAGTTTAATAACGGTTAGGACCCGGTTATCGGTTTCGGTCAAGTTAGGTTATTTATAAAAAAAAAACTTCAGCGGTTTAACAGTCGCGTAGAGTAAACGGTATATACCAGTTATTGCAAAACAAAATAACCGGTTACTCTGGTCCTCGGTCCGGCCATCCCTAATTCTAAATATTGCGGTTGTCTAGGTTTATCATAGTAAATTACAATTTTTGTATTCATTGCGTGATTGATTATAAATTCATAGTTGCTTATAAAAATTGCTTATACAGTTCTTAAATTTTAGGTGCGTAAAAAACGACGTTAGGGTCTTTTTCCAGGGTTGGGTATTTTATTGGGTTGTTTTTCTGTGATATACACTGTTATAATTTTAACAGAATGCTGCGTCGACAGTGTATTTCATCCGTAAACCTACAATATAAATTCCTATGGGAAAATCGATGAAATCTTTAAAAAGATTAAAAGACCTAATTATGTATCTATGTACTTAAATAATACAACGAAAACAAGATTTGGAAATATTTTATCACCGTCTTAATTAATTACTGAAGAAACTGGCATCTTGAAACTTATTTAATACATAAAAACATTAATTTCTTTGAAATTAGACTGATTTGACTGAGTTTTTCATGTAGTGAAAACACCGAAATTTTTATCTTATAAAGTGACTCTAATAATTTTAAGAAAATTTTCAATATTTAAGAACAAAATACAATGAATTCAGTTCAAATCTTAACGATCGCATTTGCAATTGTGTATATACATACTAACTACATTCCAAAATAATATAAGATTAAAAAGTATGAAATATAATTGACAACAATGGCAAATTACAATTTTTCTAGTTTTGCTTTTCTCGTCGAAACTTTCTTTTGATTACGATTGAAACTGAAATCAAGCCGAAAGCCTGATTATTAACTGAAACTTCGACCGAATTCTAGTGACCAATATTTTCCAAAAAGTGGTCCATGTTTCTCCCTTTTATTTATTCTATAATGTTTTATTTGTTTTGAATAAAAGTTTGTATCATCTAAATTTAATGAATTTTTATATACGGTTTGGTTTATATAAAATTTGCGCGAAATTACTGTTATTAATTACATTATTAATTAAGTAATCATGTGGGAGACTTCAACAATTTGTTTTGCAAAAATTTGATATAAACTTTTTATCAGCTGTTCACACGTTTTTCAATTCAATATATTTCTCTATGTGGTGTAAACTACTAACTACATATATATGCAGTCGTAAGTATGCACACGAAAATGGCACCCAAACAAAACCACCGATATAGCCACGCAGACGACATAATAAAAGTTGCCTATTTATACGATAATGCGGCGGAGATAATTTTAAATTCATACGTGGCGTCGCTTCACCTCTTCGCGCGTGCGCAGATGGACGTAAACACTTTAATGGCATCTGCGCGCTTGTCTACCACGCGAATAATTAGGTTGGCGGCGATTTAAAATAAATTACTAATATACTAAATCACGTTCAGACCCTCCCAGTGGATTCCGTGCTAGAAATCACAATTCGACGCCCACGCGTGTGGATTTCATGGAGGCTTTTACACGCCCCCTGGATCGAACAAAAGCGATAATATTAATGAAAGTGGACATCTAGTAACGCGAACATGAAAGAGCGCGCACCAAATGACATAATCGCTCGGGTGGAACGCGATTTGCGTCATGATAGCACGTGACGCTTTTAATTCCGAGCTGGGTGCGCGAGCGCACTGTAATGAAATTCGCATAAAGCTCGAGGAGAATTCGTGGACGGACACTCAAATGGTCACCGTACGCTAACATACCTAGTTAACCGTTTGGCTTTTGTTTTTGCGTTGCCTGTGCGTATCAGCAGGAACTAATGCACAAAGCGAGTTGGTTAGTTGGTCGTATAGTATTTCTACTATTTTTCAAGTATAGTCTTGCTACCAATCGGTGGGCAAGCCTCTAAATAAGTGAGGATTGGAATGTTTCACCAGGATTATACTGGTAGCTAAGTCGTCGTAAGTTTCTGAAATTTTGCTCCTTTTTGTATAGCTATGAAAGCAGCTATATCTTTGATACTTGTTTGTTCATGGAGGCGTATATTTTATTTGTATACATAAAACAGAAAACAAACTGATATTCATTATCATTTTTTTAATTTAGTTTTTAGATTCTTTAGGTGCTACCTATATGTGTATCTACTCGTACTAAACACGTGGTGCTCTAAGTCAGTACCTGCTCATTACGTGACGACGTGCACCACGTTCTTAATACGAGTGATAATACATCGAAATTGTCTACTTTATTTGAAATGAGGGTCGAAATATAGATGCAAATCTATTGGGATCATTTTAGAAAGGATAACATGAACTCTCCATCTTTATATATAAAATTATCCTTAAAACAAAATGAAATAATATTTAGAAAGTTTTATTACACAACGATATTCAATCGCAAAAACAAATAACGCTGCATATAACTGTTCAGAAAGGAGCCGACCACGCGTCTGAGACGCGCGGTATGATACCTCGCAGAGTTGCACCCCCATCTCCGCGTCGCTTGCATGCAACGCCTCACCTTCTTGTAACGCGTCATGTTTTTCACATCAAGCGGGGCGGTTGAATTTTATATCGGTGTTATAACATTTTCCGTTATTTCTTCGCTCCTAATAGTT
>JAODVP010134124.1:0-21317 GCA_025400035.1 Tetradonia laticeps
AATTTTGGGTCGTTTTTAAAATAGCTTTATTTAAGTTTCAGAATTTTCTGAGACACACCTCAAATATTCTCGAAGTATATTGGAGACGGAGAAAAACGGTCTGTACATGCAAATTCATTGTATATGCGTAAATTTCCGGCCAAAAAGGGGACAGTGTTACTCTTTTATAAATTTTGCTTGTTTTTCCTGGATTTGCAAGGATCGATATGATGTATTGCTATTATACTTTCCCAAAAAATGTTGTGTGAAGGCACCATAAAACGTAATTCGCAGAAGCGCAGTAGTTAGAGAAAATAAAACATCAATTTGTTTTTTTACATTTATTTAATAATTATTATTATTGTCTTCTTGTTATTAAAATGCACTTGACCATATACAGTTAATTACAACGACAAATTGCATTTGGTAGGCATTGTTCCTCTTTGCATACAAAGTACAGAAATTAGTATTCTACATCAAGCCTGCATGTGGTAATTGTCTGAATATTTATATAATTGCAATTGAGTAATCAACTTCTTGTCCCTTTTTGGAAACAAATGCTGGCTTACATTTATTAAACTAACATAACATTCGTAAAGCGTAGTTTATAAAATTCCAAAATAATAAAAATTCCTTATAATGCGTAGATAGACTATTATTTCCTCCTTCATATTTAAATATGTACTTTATATAGTTAATATATATTTGTTAATCACCAGTGTTGATACGTTTATGTTACCGTTCCGCGATCACATGAGTACATACATGATTTTACAGAATTAACAGAAGTTACATGCGGGAGTAAGTTAATTTTCCAGATTTATAATCGACAGTTTGGTCTTAATGCGCATTGTTATAACAACTATTTATTATGAAATGGCACAATTAATTATAATAAGAAAACACATTATGGTATAGAGTGAATAAATCAACAGAAGATGCAAAACGGCAGTTTCGAACTGATCAGACATTGTGATGGTAACATCTTCTGGTTTGTACCAATTTAAGTTTTACGAGTTAAAATATTAGATAACATTGAGAAAAAGTAATAAACATGCATTTTATAAATGAAGTTGTTTCTGGCAGTCCTTAGAAAGACATTGCGGTTAGACTGGATCAATTCTTTTGAACACAAATAAGAACACACGAAAATATTAATAGATATATGAGCTACGCGGTGTCATTTGCATCTTCTCTCCTTATATATTATTATAGGAATCCTCCCTATAACACATAAAATGAAACAATTCATTACATTTTGACCTCATCTCACAATTAGTCAACTTAATTAACTTACGTTGTATCAAGTCCGAGCATTGCATAAATTGCATACGAATTAATAAGTGTTATATAATGTTGTAAGCATATCAGTCTAATAATTCCCGTCATAAATTAATTAGTATACATTATGTTAGTTGCTATTTACAATCGATACACAACTGCAACTTGTTTTATATACACAAGATATGACTAACATTCACTCAAACCTCATTTGTTCAGTCATTACTCTATACTAAATTGCTTTTGATAGATGTTTGTAGCAATACATTAATTGGCAAATTGGCATTATAGTATATTGTATATACACAACTGGATAACAGTAAATGGACAATCAACAATAAACTTCTGAGGCAACAAGTGCTGACTGTTTCAATCTGCAAGCCTAGCTGCTGAAATTGTTAGTCAAAGCAGTAACCACGTGAGAAAACCAAAGTGAGTACAGGGCCAACCGAGGCGAATCGTAATCACCGCGGCGGACGAGGAAGGTTTGGGATGGATTATATTCACTGGAGGTGGGGGAATGATTTCGTCAAATTGATCGGAATCAGTGAATATCAATGAGGACGGAATCCAACTGTGTCTATCCGTTAATAGTAAGCAGCGAACAAAGGATGAAGAAACAATTACTGTTAGTATGACTGCAAATACTCATTGCACTCACCGGTAGCAAGCCTTTACATTAACTCCAGACATTGCAGCGCTGCCCATATCTAACGCATTCGAATCTTGCAACTCAAAGCCATGGATACATCCTCGGAAGTTCTCAGTGAAACGATCGCCTGTTAGCTCTCTATTGTTGGGAGTTCCACCTACGGAAATTTTCATAATATTTGCTGACTTTGTATATGTGTAATTAACATACCTAGATAAATGTTTCCAGAGCAGTTCATCTCATTGGTTAAACCAGGAGCTTCTTCCACTTCTACGAAATCACTATCCACTTCGATGGACCCATAACGACCGCGTCTCTTTAAGATAACCCTGTGGCGCGACCCGTCGTCAATGCGCACCTGTTCGTTGCGAATTATGGCTGGTCCCATTCCCAAATCATAACTGAATTCTAAGTAACCATTAACAACTGAAAATTTGATAATGATGATTAATGAATTACGTGTGATATATACAAGTGTCTTACGTGCTAAGGCAATATAATCTCCAGGTTTCTCAAATTCGCGTTGTCCCTGCCAGAAAATCAATCCGTTACTTGAATTCGTCGACAGTTCCAAGGCAATAATTTCTTCTTGATCATCATTATAGTGCTTCAACATTTTCTTGTCGAACTCGATGTATCCATTGCCGTTGAAATGCGCATCATTTCTAATCGTCGCTGGTAATTCACAATTGACGCCGGTGTAGCCCATCGGACAATTACAGAAATACTGATGTGCGTTGCCATGACAAGTGCCATGATTCTGACATGGCCTTAAGTATTCACATTGATTCGGTGCTATTTCACAATTATCACCTGTGAAGCCATTAATACAAGAGCACTTGTAATCTACGGGAGACAACGGGTAACATTGTCCATCATTTCTACAAGGATTGCTCGAACATCCAGTCCGTTTCGTATCGTATCTCTGTACATCTCCGAAAGAATTAACATCGTTATCGTCTGTGAATATGTCGTCGGTGGAGCTACAATCTTGTACATTAGAAGCATCTTTAGCCGAGTGAATGGGATGAATGTCCAAGCTCGATACACTGATTTCCGTAATGCATCCATTAAAACCATCACTGACTTCAATACCATGGTTAAGTTTAATCTTCTCCGCGTCGAAGCCTCCAATGTACAAAGGTGTACGAAGCTGAAGCGCTCTGTGAATGCCGGTTGACTTCCCAATGACTACGTTGTCACCATTGACAATCAAACGCCCGTCGTTTACTGAACGGCTTGCAGTGATTATGACCCACTTATTGGGTGTCAACTCATTTTCACTTCGGATAATTACAGGACCTACAAATGTAAAAATCATAAATATAAATGAATCACTATACATCGAAATGTTTATAATACCGATAAAACTATCATCAGCTGCTTTGCAATTAGAAAGTTATTATTAAAGTTAGTATCAAAAAAGAGATTTAATCTACTCTAAGTATATATAAATATTTACCATTGCCAACATCAAATCTGAACTCCACATGTCGATCCTTGACTGCTAAACTCAAGAAATCACCGTCTCCTTCTTCAGTTTCGCCACAATAAGCAATTAATCCGTCGCTGACATCTCTCGGCTTAATTTTCATTGAGATTTTGAGCCTTCTCACCTGATTGGGGGTAGGATATGCTATGTATGCGTTTTTTGAAAACGCAGGTTCAATGATTTCGATTGTACGTTCGCAATGTCTACCAACGCGCCCGATTGGGCACTTACATTGATAGTTGTCATCAGTGTCAATACAAGTTCCTACTCCACATGTATCTAAAAATTCATTATTTGATATTTAGTTAATCCCATTAACAATAGGAAATATAAGGAAACTTACGAGCACTGCAAGATTCAACTCCTATTTTATTACAAGTCGGCCCACTGATACCAGTTGGACAGATACATGTAAAACCTTCCTTAGTCAATGCCTCTTGACATACTCCACGGTTTTCGCATGGATTCTCTGAACACGTCTCGCAGTTAGTAATTCCTTTCTTTTGAAGCGCTTCCTTTGTTATGTCTACAATAGCGTGATCATTTTTGAATGTGGTTATACACCCCACCATCCCCTTGTTAGTGCCAACTAATGGAGAGATTAGATCAAAGTTGGGTACACCACCCAAGTATAATGGTTCGCTAAGCACCATTTGTGAGTATTTGCTTGTTGCGACACCAGTGAAGGGTCCTTCGCCATCAACGTACATGGTCACCTTCCTCCTCACTCGTATGACTTTGATCGTGTGCCACTCGTGCATTGTTAACGGACGTTCACTGGCTACAGTGTTTGTGGAATTCTGACCCATGTTATACTTCAATTCCGGAATGCCATTCTTCAACGCCAATGAGATGAAGTCACCATCGCTGGCATTTTGTTTGTTGCCGTTATACAAGATCAATCCGTCGTGATTCTCGGGTTTAAAGGAAATTTCCAGCGTAAATTGGAGGATGGAATCCGGTAAAGGTGCTAATTCAATAAAGCTGTTAGGTGCTTGCGTGAAATATGGAACAATGCCTTCTACTACAAGAATGTTCTTAGCTTGAAGTGTTTTATGTGGATTCGATGATGTACATATGTATGTGCCGGCATCATTAGCGCCAACATTTCTCAACTGAATAGATTTCTGTACAAATACAAATCATAAAAATATATAATATAAATCAACAAATAGGTTAGAATATACTTACACTATGTTCATCGATACTCTTAGGTAATGTTCCCTTGTCCTTGGTCCATGTAAACGTTACAGGCGAATCCAGCTGGCTCTTACACTCGAGGATAACTGTAGAACCCTCCGCTGCAGTCCTAACAACCATTTCGTCATTCGAATCATCGTCCATTACATCAATAAAGTGGTCCTTATGGTAAAAACCTTCGTAACCTCTAGCCTCACATCTATAAACGCCATTGTTCTCGGGGCGTATAGAATTGAATGTCAATTGTCCTCCGTTAATCTTTACATTATCGGCCTTACGTCCATTCAATTTAGACCAGCTGACGATGACTCCTGGTTCATTAGATCTACAATAGACTTCGACATTGTCGCCCATTCTTGGAGTTGGTGTAGATGCGTGAATATCCAATTCGCCTTTCTGTGGTTTTTGTGCGTCCTTTCTCACTGTGGGAGAGATATTTTATAATAGAAATCATTACACGATAGGTATGAAACATTGCCTGCTGCCAAACAGAACAAAAGCAACTAAAATGCACGCACACACGGGTAAAATTGAAATTAAAAGTAAACACACCCCGGTTATTCTCCATGCAATTACACCGGCAATAAAATGGTGGACATGCTGATAATAAGTAACCAAAATAGAGCAACCAATTAATTAAACAGAGTTCTCACTCAGAGCTTACAAACACGTACCGTGAACGCGAAGAGCGACAAATTGTCTCGGAGACCCAGGTGTTGTGGACTCGCAGTAGTAATCGCCGGAATCTTCTGGTGACACATTGTAGAGTTTTAGTTCTTCTCCGTTACTGCCGCTCTGTCGATGGTTAGCGGGTAATTGGCCGTGATATTTAGACCAACGAATTTGTGGGTTTAATGGATTATTACGACCCAGGTCGCACGTCAATGTGATTGTGTCTCCACTTTCAGCATTCTGGTCTTTGTTGAAACTTGGTGGTTGTGAAATATCCTCTGCATAACAAGCAATCATGATTTCTTTATTTCCTTAATTATGATATAAAACATACCTTGTACAATGACTTCAGCGACTGCATCAGCTTCTCCGACACCATTTACCGCACGGCACCTATAGGTACCAGCGTCGGTTAACTGGATTCCTCGGAATTGAAGAAGACCATCCCTCACATACACATTATTAGACAACGCACGATTATGTCCGGTCCATGTTATATTAATAGGCTGATCTCCAGTCGCACTACAATCGATTGTCGCATCAGCACCAGGCCTCACCGTTTGTTTAGAGGGATGTAATCTAATTCTTGGAATTGCTATAAGAAAACAGCATGGAATAATTAACAAATGCTGAAGATGTAATCATTCCCAAACATCAAACAATGACAATGAGAGGTGATTCGAATGAGGTTTGCATCTAAATCTATATCACAAATGATTATCTATCCCAAAGTACATATCCCTTTACCTCTCAACGCACACAATTCTTCTTCGGCTAATAAGGCAAGAGGAAACAAACAAAAGAGTTCATTTCAATACAATGCGACACAAAATTGTAAGCCGTGTGCACTACAGCTAACTATAACCGTGATTGATGGTTCAACAAGATCTGTACTTACTTAAAACCTTCAAATTAGCGACCACCCTGAAAATAGTCTTGTTCGTGATTGTTGAGCGGCCCAGGCAATTGTATTCACCGGCGTCGGACGGCTGTGCATTGTCCACAATCAAAGTGCCATTTTGAATATAAAAGTTGGGAGACAACGGTTTGCCACCGTCTCGTATCCAAGTGGTGTGAATCGGATCGCCTACTAAAAGGACATTCCGCAAATCAACATTAGTTGATTATTGCTGTCCGCATAACGCGGCGATGATTTACCGTTATTGTCAATGTTACAGAGGAGCTGAGCGCGACTTCCGGCCGGCACCGTAAACGTATGATTCTGAATGGGCCGTGGCAGTTCATTATTTTTCCAATCTCCCGAACCGCCTGGATCTTCATCTACATATTAAATTTGACTTAGATTATAGTTACTTACATGGTTATTAGTAACAGACAACCCCTGATCATTACCACACATGCAAATTATTAAATAATGCATTAATTATGATCAATAATGGATACGTGTGAGATTAGTGTGTTGAGCTACTTTCTAAGCGTAAAGCATTTATAAGGATAAATTAAGTGCGTGTGCTTTTATCAAATAAACAGTGTTAGAAAACAAAGTTTAAAGTGGTGGATGACTGGAAATGTTGTGCGGGTGCCATGACACTGTTTTTACTCACCTTTGTGTTGAGTTCGATTACCTAAATGGCCTCAGGTTAGTTAGGAAATCATGAAAAATCACCCATTAACATGGTATTAATAACTAGATCATTAGGAACTGTACACTATTAATTAGATTATAAACAATCTAATGGAATTCTAACCTCAAAAGCACAAATTTAACAATTCTGCTCACCTGTAATGTCTCCACGTGTAGGATAGTCATTACTGACGACCAGTTCAATCCTCTCTTCAGTCACACCAGCATCACTTGTGCCTGTACAAATGTAAATACCTTCATCGTCTTCAGACACCTTAGTTATTTCCTTAACCGCGTAATTTGTTCGGCGATGTGAATGTTGGCCAGTTGGTCCAGCTAACCCTGGTAGTCCCCTATATTTACAAATAATTACAAATAATATGTCAATAATTTGCTTCTATAAATCAGGTTTGAAGCATTTACCTGTTAGCATACTGCTGTCTACGAGTGTGCTCTACCCACTCGACGCTTGGTTGAGGATCGCCATATCCAGTGCACTCTAGATGAACATATTCACCACGTTGTTTCTTCAAAGTCCTCTCGGAAGGAGTAATTCTTACAGTAGGCGGCTCGCGGACTAGAATTGTGGCAATTGCGGACACTCGCCCAGCTTCATTCTCAGCTGTACATTGGTATTCGCCCGCATCGCCCATTTCAATTTGTTGTAGACTTAAAAATAACACAACAACCACGAAATCATTATCAGGGATAACGCATATGACAACAAACAATATCCTTTGAGGAGTAGATATAAACCGGTAATTAAAAACAGAACCAATCCACCTTTTACTGTAGAAGGGAGCATTTTTGTGGATGTTCATTAAATATTACGTTAATGTGACATAAGAATGTCAATATAACTGAAGGTAACTTGAAAACAATGACAGCCGAAAAATAATGACACATCTCCAAAATAATGTAGATGTAACCTTACCTTAGAACACCCCTAGAAACGGATGCTCGGTGAGTAATCGGTCTGTTGTCCATTCTAGTCCAACTTACTTCAGGCATAGGATCCCCCGCGTTAATTATACACTGCATCATTACACTGTCGCCAGTGGAAACCACATAGGAATTGTTGGGATAGATAGTAATGCTTGGTGGTACCCTCCGGTCCACTTCAACCATAACAGTAGCTTGAGCGAAACCTAAGCCGTTCTCCGCCAAACATGAGTAAATACCGCGATCAGTCATTTGCACATTCTTCAATCTCAAGACATGCTCCGCAGGATTGACATAATGAGGAAGCGGTTCGCTGACTTTAGTCCACTTCACGCTCGGTGTTGGAGATCCACTAACTTCGCAAACAATTTCAAAGTTAGAACCTTGGCTCACTCTTTCATTACTCTGAGCGATTTTGGCCGTGGGAGCAAATGAAGAACTACGATGAACAATGGTTACGTTTGCGTAGGCACGTCCAATGGCGCCGTATTCATTCATGCCATTACAGATGTAAATTCCAGAGTCTTCCGGTTGAGGACTGGCCACAATCAGCACCCCATCTTCATCTCGGTGATTGTATGGAATTTGGCCTCGATCTTTCGACCACGTTATGCCGCCTCTAGTAGCGCCACCTGCTTCGCAATGTAGCGTGAACGGTTCACCAGCGCTACCGTAATATGAGCTAGGGGTTATGATCGGTTGGATGGACGGTTCCAAGCCAATTTGATTGACACGAATCATTGTCCTCATCGAATGGGTACCCAGATGATTTGTAGCTACGCACTCGTATTCGCCTTGATCGTATTTCATGACTCTGTCGATTCGGAAGATGCCATTACGGAAGGAGTGCTTTTAAAAAGAATATAAAGTAAATAAATGCAATGCGAACTTGAACCTTGCTTAATTTTACCGGGCTCAGACGATCTCTAGTGACCTTGACCCATTCCAGGGTAGGTTCTGGGTTACCTGTAGCAGTACAGCGTACTTCGACTGGTTCACCTTCAGTGATGTTTACTTCGGTGGGGTATACAACTGCTTGTGGGGATGTAGGTTCATTTCCTAGGTATTAATAAATATAATATAAGAATATTATATAATATGCAGCGTAGCTGGCGGCAATATATTGGGACACTTCTGGTCTAAACCGGAAGTTTAAACATATACGCCTAAAGCCGAGATCAAACTACGGATTGAATTGAATATCAGTAGTTTGATTCGAGCTTAAAATCAGGGTTGCCACATTTCTGGGGATTAGGAAAGTCGGGAAACAGTATGGGAAAACAAATTGATGAGGTAAATCAGGGAAAAATCGGGAAAATATATTATTTTTTATTAAGGGCATGGAAAATCCTCGACTGAATACAATAGTTGCACTTTCAACAGGAATTGTGTTATAAGCGGGTGTAAGGATACAAAAACCTAATTTCTAATATAACGTGATTAGTTTTTACCTGGGATGTTAATTAAATTCTTCTTGAAAGCTAATTAGTAAATACGTTAATTATAATATAAGAAATAAAATTAAAAGGCTAAAGAACACTTACGTCCAACTACCAGGTTCACGCGTTCTTCAACAATCGACACGCCGTCCTCTGCCTGACAAATATAGGTATCAGAATCACTGACTTGCAAATTCGTAATAATCAAGCGTCCCCGCCGGTCGTCGATTGCTCTATTCGGTAGATTTCCATGAGCTCTGCTCCAATTCAGCCTCACATCCTATTATTATCATATAACACATCAAAACTCCCATAACCACCGAAACCTTAACCTCAAATTCTTACATTGTTAACAGTAGAGCTAGCTGAACAAGTGTAGGTAACAGACTGTCCCACTTCCTGGATAACTAAAGATGGTTGACTGATCTGCACTGTGATAGTTGGGATATTCGGATTTTGATCAACCGGAGGCCTTTCACTAGGATTGTCTATAATATTATCAATAAAGAAAATCAATACCAGTTAATTAGTTAATAATACACGTAGTTAAAAGACTAAATGATTTAGTACCATAATGTTCACAATGACGTCCACCGAATCCTTCGCGACATTCACACATTACACTAGTGCTCTCATAATCGTAGTGGCAAGATCGTTCATTGTCATTGCAAGGACACTTGTTGCACGATCCAAGTGGCCCTGATCCCAAGTCGTTAAACTCTCTGTAATATCCTAAAGCGCAAGACTCGCAAGATGTGCCGGCATAGTGCTACGGTCATGAATAAAAGTGTTTATTATAATGTGATATTTGTAATAATTAATTACTATATTAATAGTGTTATATAATATAGCTTACACGTGGGCAACTACAAACTTCCACATTTGTAGCTCGAGGTTGTCCGGTATTCTGATCGAAAGTGGTGTCCAATGTAACGTCACTGATGAATGAACTTGCAGTGTCGGATGATAACCTCGCGCGTATCAAAATAGAGTTAACATTCGCCAAGACTTTAAGAATGTCTTCTCTAGAAGCTGGTCTAGGCGCAGAGCGATGGTCTAAGCGTTGCCAATTTGCACTTGGACTCAAAGTAACTGAGATTTTCTGTATTATAGAATTTTAATCGTATTTTAATACAATTATAAAAGCGTTTTAATTGAATGTAAGGAACAGAGTGGATTTCTGACGAATATAGACTTACATGAGCGAAGTTAGCTGGTAAAGGATTAGGATTCGTCCAGAAAATACCAATTCCATGCCCATTAATGATAACATCCTGATCTCTCTGATAGGTAGAATCAGGGCGCTGTGTATAACGCTGAATAAACTCTAATTTACCACCGTAGGAAGTAATCTTAGAGCCTGTGAATTGTCTGGGCAATGACCAATACAATCGTTGGTTCATACTTGGTCTGAAGGTGTAGCCAATTTCGTTGGATTGTATATTCAACTCAAACGCGTTTGAAATACGCTCATGTTGAACTCTACATTAAAAAAACACTTTAATTCAGAGTTCTTAATATAAATGAGTAATATAATTGTTACGTACGGATCAGTCAATGTGAATCCATGACTATTATCATCCAAAATCTGACTTGGAATCTGCGTAATATACAAATTACTCTCCCGACACTCCGAAGCTACCCCTGAACAGAAACATGACTGACAACCCTCTGCAATAGATCCATTCAAACCAAACGTTCCCTCCCGGCATCTATCGCAATTGTCTCCTTCTACATTAGTTTTGCACTGACAAACGCCATTGAAACAGTCGTTGGAAATCGACCCGTCTGTATTACATCTGCAGGTTGGTTGCTGATGACTTCCACCGCCGACATATCTGCACGGTATTCTATTAGACGGATCTCCTTCATACCCCGGTAGACACACATCGCAATTCGGACCAGTTGTGGAGTCTCGGCAGTTGAAACAGTCTCCAGTCTCCGGATCACATTCGTTGGACATTCCATTGCATTGACACAGTTCACAAATGCCTAGATAAATACCCACGTTTGCTCTGGTATACCCAACATCACAATCTTCGCATGATAGGCCTTTATACCCAGTTGGACAATAACATTGCTCAACTGGATTCGCCTTTTCTCGGCCAGTATTCCTCTCGTCGGCCACATCCAAAGTCACGGATTGTAAAGCGGCTTCTCGGGTGCTAGTAGTATAGGTGGCTTTAATCAAAATGGCTTCCACATCAGCCAGCGCCATCATGAGTTGCTCACGATCAATTTTCTGTCCATCGTTACGCTGCCAATATTGTTCCAATAAAGGTACAGTTAGTGTTTGCACTGTGTTAGGAGGTGGTTGTTCTCTTGCGAAATACGTCAACGTTATATGATTAGAACTGATTAGTTGTACATCAGGTGCATTGTTCTTCGAGCTAAGACCACCCGGTGTTGGGACATATCTAAGACTGTATTTCAAATGTCCACCGTAGGAACTGATCTTATTTCCTACGAACCTGGCAGGCAAGGACCAGTAATACACATCGGGACGTCTAAAGTTATTGTAGGTTATTTCACGTGCGTTTGTATCCAGTATAATGCCATCGTCAATTTGTGTATTGATGTGGTTCAACTCAACCAGTTTGAAGTCCTGTTTAGAGCGTGTGAAAGCGACGTTTATACTATCGCGATACCAGTTGGAGCTGATACATTGCTCGGTGATGCCCATACAGAAGCAGGAAATGCACCCAAATTGATTTTCGGTTGACAAGTGGAACGTGTTGTTCTTGCAAGTATTACAAGTTGGTCCCATGGTATTACCCTAAGAATTTACAATTATATAATATGGCTATTTTTAATGCTCAAAATTTTGAGGTTAAAACTTACAAATTTGCGTTAGTTAGCATTTGAAATAGGGGGAGAGAAAACAGTGTTAGGTTATGTTATTAGAAGTATTTATATGTGAATATGACTTACTTTGCACTGACATTGACCATAAGCATCTTGTCCTGAAGAACCTTCAAGACTGCAACGACTAGTCGCAGGTTTGCAGTAGTCACCGGGAAGAAGAGGATTTCCACTGTAGCCATGAGCGCAACGCTCACATCTTCGACCCATGTATCCTTGAGGACAATTGCAGGTTACTTGACCATCGGTGTCCAGAGAACAAGTGGAGGCAAATCTAAAATAAGACAGATTTTGTTATAATCACTGTTATTACTTTGTAGTAATACTAGGTTTGCAATATTTTTAGAATTTCCTATGTTCTTCCCTAGATAAGCTAATGAACATTAAGAAATTGCTTTCAAAATTTATGTAGGTTAGATAATATAGTAGTTATAGTGTAACACAGAATTATATTCAATGTTGTTATTTTAAACTAATGTTTCCTAAACAATCAAATAGATTTGTAAATTTGTAAGATAACATAATAACTTCAAAATGACGATGATTCGTCCTCTAGTACGTGTAATACGTCACTGTACTGCTTTCTTTAAATAAAAATTCTACTCTAGAAATTTCGAACAAGCGATTTTTTTGTTTTCCTCTAAGTATATCTTATGGAAAATATGTCTTTAAAGGAATTTGCATAAAATTCATCGAATTTACGAAGTTGTAGCGAGTAGATTTTAGCGAAAACATGTATAGTTTGAGGTTATGTTCATAAATGGTGTGCAAAAACGCATTTTTCTCAAAGCCATGTTTTTCAACTGGTGACCAAATATCTCAAGATCTATTTGACCTATATTTGCAGTCAATAATTATTCCGATCCAGCCGTTCTAATGTAAAGAAATAATGATGGATGATATTGCTGTATGCTTCACGCGCAAGTGTGCACAATTTTGAAAGATATATTCGAAAATGTATCCCACGATTTTTTTAACACTAAAACTTTTGTAACATGGAACTTACTGATTGCGAGGATCTGTCAAAGGACACGGACAGACTTGGCATTGAATTCCTCTAGATGGATCACCATAATATCCAGACGGACATGTTTCTACCTCTTTGTAACATTGTCCCAACCAAGGACCATTACGATGACGAGAATATCCAGCATCGCATGTCTAATAAACAACATAAATCAATTGAATCGCTTCTAAAATACTCAAAAACAGATTACCCACCTCACACGAAAGCCCACCATGCCCAGTCGGGCAAACACATTCCTCCACAAACGTAGCATTCCCAAGTCCTGTATTCCGTATTCCAGCCGAATCCATTTCAATTCTATTAAGGTTAGTATCCAAATGGCCCTCGATATATTGCAACTTAATAAGAATATTCTCAACCGAAGCCAGCGCCATCATAATCTCCTCTCGTGTAGCCAAGGACTCTGGTCTAGCTTCCGATCTCTTTACCCATTCCCCGAAGAAGAATCGAACGGTGACATCTTCACGTACTCCAGCTTGATACTGCTCCCCAATGTACAACAAAGTGTAACCATTACCGATCAGAATAACGTTGGGAGCATTAATAGGTCTGCCATGGCCTTCATACTGCACTTGATACTTAAGATACCCGCCATAACTCTTCAATTGGTTGCCATGATAATTCTCTGGCAACGCGAAATACGGGATAACATTCGGTTGAAGTAACTCTCCTCGCGGAAGTTGAGCGTGAACCCCATTCAAACCAGGAACAGGTGTAAGACGTGGTTCGGCACCTTTGTAAATCGGCTCATCTCGGACATCAACCACACCAGAGTTGGGATCGATTCGAACACCCAAAGCTTTGTGGGAATCAAACGGTGGAGGGAGATGGTAAGTGAAGAGATTGGCAGAGGTACATTCACTAGTAGCACCGAAGCAGAAACACGAAATGCATTCACTTGGACTACGCGCTTCGGAATTGAAGAAACCTTTGGGACATACACCCGATGGAGGATTCACGATTAGGATTGTATCCGGAACAGCTAATATAGATCCTTTGATGTTCAGACCTTCACAGGAATAGGCACCTTGATCAGACTCTTGGATATCCGGACAAATCAAAGTACCAACGCCATTGACACTAGTGCTATGGCACTTTTCAGGTATATGTCCCCAGTTTAACCTCCAAATAATCTCCGGAACTGGTATCCCTACAGCTGTACATGTAATTTGGAAGGTTTGTCCGATTTCCAGATGCATCATTGGTGGAGGTGGACGCATTATGCTCACCGGCATACAACCAATCTCGTCACTCCCATCATTACAGTCGTTGTTCTGATCGCAATGGAAAGATTTCGGAATGCACTGGTTGCCTGACTTACAGGCGTATTGCACTGGACTGCAAGCATCTCCCGGTTGTCTATCGCCGCAATTGACTTCATCTCCATTGTCCCCACAGTCATCTTCCGAATCGCACACCCAAGTCTTTAGAATACAGCGTTTGTTCGGGCACCGGAATTCGTTGGGTTCACAACCATGCGGATCTGGATGTGAATTGAATCATCATAGATAATATAACCTAACATTACGGATGACTTACTGCATCTGGTTTCGTCAGATCCATCTGAGCAGTCTTCCCGGCCATTGCACACGAGATGCTTGTCGATGCATTCGCCGTTCGCACAAGTGGCTTGATACAAACCACAAGCTGTAATCGGTCGTTGAGTCGGCGCAACATCTAAAGGAATAAGTTAATTGTTATTATATAGTTACACGCTGTAACATTCTGTAGCTGCTTATAACCGACAATAACTCACCGAAATAATAATTCGTATGCAACAAGACAAAAATAGATGTTAAAGTTATAAAATTCAATTAAGTTTGGAAAGTTAGTACCTGTGCCGTGATATTCTGTATCAATCGGTGGTAAAACACCGTATTTTACAAAACCATGCCTCCAGGCAGCTTTTACAGAGATAATTCAATTAATGTACTATCTATATACTTACTACGTGATGTATTGTGATAAAATTACTTACAAGGATTAACTTCCAAATGCACTTGCACCTGTGCACCCGGTGTGTGCGCTGGAATGCCAATAGCGGAGCAAATGTACGTTCCGCTGTGGTTCCTCTGAATGTTAGGCATCTCCAAACGTCCGTTGACATCTCTAGATCCGGGCGGGAGCGGAAGTCCATTGCCACGCGTCCACCGAACCTTAGCCCGTAGGGGTCCTTCATCTCGGCATTGGAATACAACTTCTCGACCTATACACACATCCGAATATTAATAAATGTAACAATTTCATACTTGACGAGAACCATCATGCAACCAGTAATCATTCAATTAAACTATTACCCATTTAATTTTAATGAACGCCCAACATAAGTTAGGTTAGAATTCACATTCCTTGAATTGTGTAAATTATTTAATTATAATGAAATCATAATAAGGAAACCAAAATCTAGAAAATATTTAAAAATATATAAATAATGTTCATGATTGGAAATGTTACAGCATTAATTTCAGACGTGTAGACAATAATAATGATTATGTAATTAGCGCTTTACCCCATTTAATGTATAAGCATTAACCCACAGTGAAATTAAAAGGAAATTTAAATGATTACACCATTAACGTCATTCATTGAACAAATTAATAGATTGATAGAAATGGTAATAATGGTCTAGTAATCTGTAATATTCGGTTCATTCCTTCATTTGTCAAAGTTACTCACCAATTTTATAAATGCCTGTTCGACAGTTCGTCATAGAGGGGCAAATAAAGATGTAATTAGTAACAATTTATGTATGTATATCTATTTAAACAGCTTATACCGTTAAAAATCTACTCGAAATAAAACCGAAACCAAAAGTTTGCCTTCACCCTAACCTCAACTCCCTTCACATTTGTAATGGAAACAAAAAATTTATGAATAAACTTACTTTCTTTGATTTCTTGTTGACTGGGGTAAGTTTTCAGTTCTAGCCCGTTGGTTTCATCTGAAAGTCAATTAAAATATGTAAATTTCTATACATATACAACTAAATTTATATCTAAAATTACAATTAGCTAATTTTAGTATAAATATCTTAAAGATCACATCAATAGATTAGGGGAATTGTGAGATTATTGTCCAACACACAAATAAATCTACACTTAGTTGTTGTGAGTTGCATTAATAAGTTATGCAATGTAATTCCGACAATCTTACTCGGGAAAGTGCCAGGACAATCAGCTTCATCACTACTGTCCCAAGGACAGTCAATCTTTCCATTGCACACCAAAGATTTCTGAATACAGGGACCATTTTCGCAGCGGAATTCAAGATGGCTGCACTTTTGGTGATCGTCGTCTGTGTCGTAATATATAAGTTTTAAGTGTATACATATATGTTAAAAACAAACTTACAGCAATTATCCTCATCAGACCCATCAGGACAATCCATCCGGGAATCACAATGTTTCGCCTCCGGATAGCAGTGTCGAGTGCTGCGGCATGGCCGGTGACCTGGTGGGCAGTAATTCGTCGGTGGTGGTCTATGAGGCTCTTCCGTATCAGGTGCCCTGGTCGGACAGAACTGCTCATCCGAACCATCTCTGCACTCCACGCGTCCATTACAATGTAAATAATCAGGGATGCAATCGCCATCTCGACACTCGAACTGGTTGGGACCGCAACCACCTGTTGTGCATCAACGCGAAAAACACTGCTATTAGACGTGGGTGCAAACGCCGCGTAATTCAGGCTTAACATCGCGATTACGATGTGCGATACACACTAGAATCTAACATCGCAACAAACCCTATGATATGAAATACAAGTATACACGGATAACAGATGTTTTAGTCTTACGCAATAATCAACAGCTATAATAGAGACATTGTAACGGTATTCAACAACATTACGAGAAATGCTTTACTGTTTACAGGAATACACCCTAAATGCTCTAAATGTCGGCATATTTATATCAATCTAATGAAATAATAGTCCATAATATTATAAATATTTATATAAACGAAATGCTAAAGATACCAAACGAAATCAATAGCTATTAATATATAGATACTAAACATATAGAATAGTGCATAATGTAGTGCAGTTGTAAACGTGCAAGCAAAAATAACACACCGAGGCGAAAAGATAAAAACCGAATTAAATCCCGGATACAATGCAACGAAAACTATTTCGTGGTTTTGTTGGAAGGCCATTGTAGCGAGGACGTTAAGGCTTTCCAATTAAAATTTCATTATCAACAACTCGCAATATTAATAGAATTCAATTTAAAAATTCCCGCGATGAATGGACTTTTGTAAAGTATTAAATTGATTTGGCTTATAAAAGAAATGATTGTGCCTGCAAAACAAAAGTCGAACTTTCGCCCTGAAGTATTTAAACTGTTTGATTCAACAAGGGTAACGAAATAATAGAATGTGATTTATATAACCTGAGCAATTTAACATCTAATAGAATCATTATTAAGCATATTAATCAATTTGTTGATCTCATATAATATTTTCTTGATTTTCCTTGTCAAAGCATATTTATATAATAGACTTATTGCATGCAGGCAATAAAATTTCGGTTAAACTTTTTTTTGCATCCTGAAATTCAATTCTGTACTTTATATTTTTAGGTGAAAAGAAGAATTTTGCTTTTGAAAAAGTATTTTCATATAGCGCCATTCCAAGTCAACCCGACGAACTTTGAATTAACAATTTTATTTAATATAAGTTTGCCTGCCCTTCACGGAATACCAGCAACAACTCTAATAGATGCGACGTAGTCAAGCGCAGAGCGCAGACTGATCCTTCGCTGCCTTCGCTTGAACGCGCAGTTTACGTAGGTCATTGACTAGGGAGTAGTGGGGAGCACAGTAGAAGTGGGTATCACTAGGAACGAGTAGCTAATACCCCTACCACTTCACACTCAATAAATACCGCGACACACTCGAGAGCAAACTCAGTCTGCACTCATCCAACGTCCAGTTAATAATATCTTTGTATGTCAAATCCGAATCCTAATATTTTGTTACCCTTGTTACTAATTTACAATAAAACATTACACTCTAATGTACTCTCAAATATTACCTACACATTTATTAATGGCATCTGTATACTCTACCTACAACCCCAAAATACTCAAATATTCGCAAACAAATTGCCTATTATCTCGCATCGTGATCCCTCGTCCGAGAAAATTAATTAGTAACTAACAACATTTCCAATAAAGCTATAAATAGTTTGTATATACATACATAGTAAGTAACACGACACCCAAATAAGCAAACTTGAATACGAATACCATGATTACCCGTCAAATATCAGCTCTAGATAATACACATCAATAGCTAAAATCGAATGTATATAAGTCAACGAGTTAAGAGGTAAAAACACATCGCATATAAGTAATCTACCAAAACGTGGGGCTAACCGATCTGGCAGTTTTGTTCGTCTGAAAAGTCCCTGCAGTCGTAGTAATTGTCGCAGCGTAGATTGGCGGCGACGCACGCCCCGTCCGCACACTGGAACCAGTCGGGATCGGCACACGTCTCTGGCCAAATGGGGCCAGAACATGTTGACGTTATTTATAGAGAATTTCCAATGCATTCATAATTCAATTCACACGCCAAACAGCGTTATGTTAAGACACATTTCCTCAAATATTGGCATAATGATTATGACCCAGCTCTTGGTTGAAAGCTTGACTTACCACAACCCTGCTCGTCGGACCCATCCTGGCAGTCTTGGTAACCATCGCAGATTCTTGATTGTTGTAAACAAGTGCCGTTCAGGCAGCGGTGCATACCAGGCGGACATGGGGCTGAAGTAGTAGGACAGTCAAATTCATCCAGGCCATTTTGACAGTCTTTGACGCCGTCGCACTTGCGATCAGCGGGAATGCAGTCATCGTCTTCGCATTTGAATTCACCTTCCAGACATTCTTCTTCTGTAAATAAACATTGAGAGGTTATTTTAAATAAAAACTATTTTAACCTTCATGATTCCAAATTCCTGCGTTTCTTTTATGGTTAAAACCATACTAGGTTAGATTCAAAGTCTTTAAGATTGTAAGGTTATGTCTAACAATTGGAAACTTACGACAACCACGTTCGTCCGATTGATCAGGACAATCAGGCCGACCATCACATTGATAATCCAGATTGATACAAGTCCTATCCTCACATTGAAATTGATCGCTTTCACAATCTATATACATGCAATAAAATAAAACAAATGTAAAATGAATCCACTAAAGAAATTATAACCTATAAGTAGCAAGATTCCCAAGCTTAACTCCTACGTCTTATTATCTATTACTAAACTACACCCAACCACCCATGCACAGACAATGTGAACCTCCTCCACCCTAAATTGATCTCATTGTAACCTACTCCTTATTGGACAAGACCGTTCATCGGAGCCATCCTGACAGTCACGATGTCCATCGCAAACAAAGTACGCACTCAAACATAACCCATTTCCGCATCTGAACTGGCCGTGTGGACAATGCCGGACTAAATACAGAAACATAATTAACTACGCAACAAACACCCGTCTACTCTAGAGACCGCTACGTATTCTAGTGCTAATATCAGGTAATTGACATGTGAATGTATCAACATGTTAGTTATATAACAATATGTTAATCATTAGCAAATTCTGGTTAGTATGTACAACAAAACAAAGAACACCACCAGCACAAATATTAAATGTTAGCAGTTAGGAAAACGTGAGGTAAGTGATGCACAATCACAGATCGTACCGCATCCCTGCTCATCAGTGCCATCTGCACAATCATGGCGACCGTCACATCGCTGGGTTCCTGCAATACAATCGCCCGTGCTGCACTTGAACTGGTCCGGGGCGCACACCCCGCAATTGCTCTCGTCGGTGCCGTCAATGCAATCGAAGATGTGATCACACACGACCGCGTGGTTGGCGCAACTGCCGTCGTGACACCTGAAGATGCATTCCTCGGGAGGCGCTAACGGTCACAAAGTAAAGCAACATGTACATAAGAATACCAAGCTAAGGGCAAACACACATAAGCAACTGCAGCAATCAGTGCCGATTGCATTGTCCAGTCAATGATAGCGCATGCATAGTTTTCAACTGAATTATCGATGAACAATGTGGGACTAACCGCAGTTGATCTCGTCGGAGCCGTCATGGCAGTCAGTGTAATTATCGCAACGAAACGCAACCTCAATGCATTGCCCGCTATTGCACTGGAATTGATGCAGGCCCGTGCACGTTGGGACTGAGATGTGAAATGAGCGGTGAGGAACAAATGTGAACATATGAAAGCACATAGATTAGAACATACACACACACACAGTGACGAGACAGCCAGCTAAAGGTACGTAAATGTACTTATCATTAGCTAAGTAAGATCAAATTACCTAAATCATCGTTATTCGTGCAATTAAATTCGTCATTGCCACTGGGACAGTCACTAATCCCGTTGCATCGCTTATAATCCGCGATGCAATATCCAGCGGCGCATTCAAATTCATTCTCGGCACATCCACCTGTGTTGATAAGGATTGGATGGATGTATTACTTATATTGTAATTACTAGTATACTTTAATAAATAAATAAATAATGGTTTTTTTCAATACGGAAAAATATTTCCCATGGACTGTATATATTTACAATTCATTTAAGTGCTTCAAGCGTAGCAAAAAGCAGCGTTTTTAATGTACAAATAAATCCAGCAACTCACTAGTGTTGAAGGGACGAAGGTTCTCGGAAAATCATTGATGTAATTGTTATGTTTATGTATGCCACGTTGCAGTGAAATTGCAAACTTGGTGATATTCCGCATAAATTTAGCTGTTAACATGCACGTTAGTGGAGATCATTTCAATATATAATAGTTATGGTAAAATAAGGAAGGGAAAATACAGTAGAATACTGTTTTAGATCAGATGATCGAAATATGGGCTATGGTCTAAATATGGACAAACTTTTGCCGGTATATACCCTATTCATTATAATCATTTATCTTTTATATGTTTGAATTTTATACACTACGTTCCTTATTAGACAAAGTTAGAAATATCTACTTATACTTACAACAAGGAACAAGCGTATATATTACAGTTTTTGGAGATTATTAAATATGAAATGTATGGCATATAGTTTTAAAAAATGTATACGATTTTAAAAATCAAAAAAACACGTCAGTTTCGGCGTGTACATCACTCTTACTAAAAACGCTACGGTATATACATATACACA
>JAODVP010134235.1:0-20249 GCA_025400035.1 Tetradonia laticeps
GTTGGTGATTGATTTGACAGGTCGTAAAACCCTTGATTCAAGCGAGCATGCCGCTTGCACCAAACGCGCCTATTTGGGCAATGCCCACAGATGAAGTTTTTTCAATAGATTTAAAAAAAAAATTTTCTGACTCTAAATCATATTGGCTGATCCGGCGCGTTTCACTTGTTCCCCAGAAATGAACGACATGACGTGTTATAGTAATGACATGTGAGAAATTTCGTTTTTTCTCGAATTTTCTCAAAGTATAATAAATATAAGCATATATAAATAAATATAGAAAGAATGTACGTACTTCGATGTCTGATTTCCACGCCTATAAGTCACAAAATGCCCAGAATGTGCATCTCCGGAATGCACGACAACTGCAGCAAGCTGATACACATTGCGCCACTCTTTACCCATGTCACTAAGAGATCCTGCATTCCAAGAGTGAGGCATGCTGTTAGACAGCGGAGAGCCACCTTCACTCGTGCTCATGTATAGATTAGTGGAGACACGTCGCTGGTACTGCGATTGTATGAACGTATACGCTGCTAGAGACAATCGCATCGGGAATTGCACGTAGTCTTGACGCTTGGAGACGCCGCTTGCCTGCCACGTGTTGCGGGAGATGTGCAGGCACAGACATTGTGGTAACTTAATACAAAACAAAGCTTAGTTATAGTTTGTATATGTACAAAACTAATTTGTAGGTACAAATCTCGCCATTTTGATGTTATTTTAATGCCTTGGGTGACTCAAAATGCCGCTCGGTTGATTCTAGTATAGAAAAATTCGTAATTTTTTGCTTTATTTTTTGCCATCTTGAAATATTCAAGTTCAGACGTTCATTTTCGTGCAAAAAAATGTTAACGTTTTAGAATTTCTGCATGTAAAATGCATAGCATTCAAGAGTAGACGTGATCGAATTGCAGGAAGTTTAAAACATACTTCTAATATTTTTTCAGCAATATAGAATTCATAAGTGAGTTGCGTTTTTGTTTTTCATAAGAAGAACTCACGAGCATAAAGGAATAGCAAAATAAGCACGTTCAAATGCGCATGTGAAGCATACAGCATATCATCCATCCTTATTCCTCCTTCGCGGCGCGAAGTATAATAAGAGGGCGGAGTCTTACGAAATTTACATTAAGATTTTTGAAAATTCTGATAATTTTTTACGGGAAAATGTCCGTCTCAACTGTAATATGTCTTGACTGCAAAAAATTACGAATTTTTCTGTACTAGACTCAACCGAGCGGCATTTTTTTCCACCCACAGTAAAATTAATGAAATTTCTTACTCCAATATTATTTGGGTTCAAATTATTAATGAAATGAGAAGATATCCTGTAAGTGGGATTATAATATTAAAATTTACATCCAAAATTTGTTTCAATATTTTTAATTAATATAACTTCTGACTTTGTAAAGTAAAAAATTGTAAGAGTTAAATTATGAAATTTCATTAATTCAGGAATCAATTTCTTATTCTGTATTAGTTCATCTATGTATATACAGGATTTTGATAATTTTAATTTTTGTATATATTTGAAGGAACTTTCCATGTCAAAAAATGAAAAGTAAATTGTTTATGTCAACTGTAAATACTAACTAATAGGAATTCTTCCACGTAGTTCTTCAAAATTAAATAATTTTAAAGCTACGATTTGTTTTTATAAAAATACTACATGTGTTACGGCATGTAGGGGTTGTAGGGCTTAAATTATATAAACTTCATGAATTTGGGAATATAGAGGACTTTTAAAAACATTAATTATTTCAAACTTGCAAAATTATTATATATTAAACGGAGTATGTATTGGCATGCATTAAATTCTCAAGTATTTGTTACATGCAATATAACATAATAAATATAATAGTGTCATGCATATTTCTAAGTAAATATTCAATGCTTTAGACCAGGGGTCTTCAACCCACTCGGACCGTGCATAGATTTATTTTGGCTCTAATAACACACAAAACCGAAAAATGTTTGTAGAAATAAAAATTACGTAGCATAATTTGAGTTCAAATTTTAATGATATTGCATTATTTGCGTATTTTTAAAAATTCAGAATTGACAAACCAAACATTATGTATGATTTTATTTTTTTAATTTCTTCACTTGCATTGTTTGCATTTTAGAGAAGAGAAGAATTTCCCTGTACTTTTGTGATATCATCTTAGATGAGAATTTACATGATTGAATTGTAGAGCTACGCGCGATGTGCGCGTAATGAATTCTTTGAACCTTCACCTACGTAATGTAAATGTAACTTTACCTTCCCAAAATTAAGTATCTTGATCTGCTTAGACAAAATCGGAGGATCCGTAGGTGACCGATCGCGATTACAATGCTCACACTTCACATCTGGGATCATCTCCGGCGTGACAAAGTTCGTCAGCAGCTGGTGCAGCTTGTGCCGGCCGTATCCAAGGTCACCCATGCCACTGGGCAGTGCGAGGGACAACGATTCGAATTTATCATAACGTACACTTGACTAAAACCCAATAAAATATTAAATTATCTTATATTATGTAACATTATAATTATGAAATTTCATATTCCAATATTATTTTAGGTTCAAATGATTAGTGAAAAGATATCGTAGGACTGGGAATCACCGCAGACGACTGCATGGGTACTGCAGGGCTCTGCCATTATGAAATTTCATAAATATAATGTTAAAATCAGTTCCAAAACTACTTTCAATCTTAATATTATATATGTACTAATGTACTAGTAATATTAGATACCTTATGCCCACACTCGGTACATCGCAGCTGACTGGTAAGCGTCCCACTAAACGGATGCGAGAGAGGCTGCGGAGGCGGCCCCGCAATCTGCAAACTCCGGCAGGAGCGTGAGATCCACCGATACCGGTGCCCACCCACGAAATTCAGGCTCAAAGGCCGGCCTATGTCGTTCAAAGATAGAATACTACCTCGTGGGTCATAATCGGACGGAGCTGGGCTCACAGAGCGCTCGTCCGAAGGCGTCATCAACAAGTCATGGAGGCCCAAGGCGTCAGAGAGACATCCGGACTGTAAACACCAAGAATATGTCAATATCTAACGAAAAACACGTAATTTTTGGGCGTAGACTAACCTTTCGGGACAATCTTGAACTCTCTTCATCTAAAGTAGTCAGGATGACATTCAGTAACTCGTGTGCATCTTGTTCCCCTGATGGAATTACCCATCCAAGCCTTTTCAACGCGTTGATTACAGCTGCAGGTGCGTAAGTTTCCTGCATTGATCTGTGCGTACCATTTACGACTAAAACATACAAGTACCATAACACACAAGAATTCATACAGTAATGAATGAGTTATTTACCAGCTAAAACAGTCGATAGTGTGCACCTTAAGCTCGTCTCCTTTACAAGCCTGTCTTGTTCCAACCACGAAACAAATTGTGGACACGCAGCCAGCGCGTGTAGGATCGCATTTAGGAAACACGTTTTGCCCAGGTTTACAAGGCCCGCGAGGCGTCCGCGCCCGCTGTGGCCTGTGGAAGGACCCCAGAAGACGAACGCGCCTACCACGGCGGCGGCAGTCAGCCCCGCCGCCACCAGCAACCGCTCGTTCTCCATCTCGGGACCACTAGTCTTCAACACATAGTCACTTATCAAAACACATCACAGTTTCTCACAGTATCTGCCTGAACAAAACGGAGTTTAATTTACGATTTCAATTTATTGCGTCCGCTCGAGTTTATGGTTTATTTGAAGGTGGTTGCTGTCATAACCTCACTATTTTCTTCGATCGCGGGGCAAATTTGGTTTAGGACGTTTAGAGCGATTGCAACGATTACAGCATTTGCAATATTTGGGTATTTGGGTTATACACTGGAATTTCAGAGCCGATTAATAATTTTTGGACGGATGGTAGTATCAGTTTAGCCGATACACATTTTAGTTATTAAGATCGGCTATTACGAAACGGGTTAAAACCACCTTAAACACCCTGCTGGTTTTGACAGGATTCGTGTTGTGATGGTTGTGATGGTTGTGATCGTTGTGATGCGATTTGCAACTAAACAAATCATAATCAAATTTATCGCGCACGCGCTCTGATTACACTCAAGCTTAATTACATTACGAATTATTGCTTTCACACTAAACTAGTGTATCATATAATATGAAAAGAAGTCAATATGAAATTTTATCGTTTTACTCACTTGAATTTGTAGTATTAATATAGGCAACCAAAATAACGTAGTTGGTGAAAATACAATTATGTACAATTAAATATATTTTCGTCGCAAATATTATCGTAAAAACAACTATTTGCCCAGTCGTATTATACAAAATAATAGTTGCATATATTTGACTGTAGCTGCAATTTACAGACTTTTCACCATATGAAATTTATCGTTTCACTTACTTGAACTTGCATCTAGGTAGTATTAATATATGCAACCAAAATAACTTAGGACAACAAACTATGTACAACAAAATATATTTTCATCGCAACTATCATAGTAAATAATCATATAAATTAATAGTCAAATCTTGCATATATTTAGATATAGCTGCAATTTATAAACTTTTCACTACATTGGAAGTCTATCTATACTAAATTACAACCATATCCGAATTTAGACAAGCTAAATATATGTATATGTTTATAAAAACAACTACTCTCCAATATACTTAGGCGCACGTTTCTCTCTAAATGCATTTAAACCCTCCATTCGATCCTTGGTCGGTATAAGTTGTGCGTAATAAGCCTCCTCAAACTTGAACGCAGTCTTCAAATCAACTTGTAACCCTTGATTGATCGCGGCCTTCGCCATTTTGAGAGCTACAGGTCCATTGGTCAACATCTCCCTTGCAATTTCCATAGATTTACAAAACGCTGCGTCTCCAGCGTCGTTTTGCTCGACGGCATGATTCACAACTCCCATTTGCTTGGCCTCCGCGCCGTCGAAAATCCTAGCAGTGAAGATCAGTTCCTTCGCTAATGCGGGGTTTATTAAGCGAGGTAAGCGTTGACTACCACCTGCACCTGGAATGATCGCCAGCTTCGCTTCCACGAGCCCCATCTTAGCAACTGATGAAGCGACCCGCATATCACAGGCAAGTGCTAATTCTAAGCCACCTCCTAGAGCCAGTCCATCAATTGCGGCAATTACAGGTACTGGGAGCTCATATATTTTATTCATCATTGAACGCAGTGAGGTGACGAAGATGGAGACGTCTTTCTGAGCCATTGTTGCACGTTCTTTTAAATCTGCTCCTAAACCATTATTAACAATAATTTCATTAGTAATAATCACAGTCAAATAAAAGTTTTGTAGGATTTTGGTAATAATGCATAATTTAAATGTAATTATGTAACGTTGTAGGCAACCAATCATGCACAAACCTGCACAGTACATTCCAGGTGCTGCACTGCACACTAAAAGTGCTCTCACTGTGTTATCAATGGCGATTTCATCCAGGGCATTCTGCATTTTGGTAACCAGACTCATACTGAATGCATTGCGAGACTTCGGTCTGTTTAGACCTAGTATACAAATGCCTGTATCTTGTCCTTGTAAATGCTTGACAATCAATTCCGACTTATTGTCACCTAATACACTGGCACTTTGTGAATACGAATTGCTCACTATGTATTTACTTAATGTGGTTCTTAAAATGGAGCCTCCAGCAAAGGAATGTATGATTTTGGACATTTTAGTGTTTTTTGAAGACAAAAAGTATCTGAGATCTTCTAGGTTATATTAGTCGTACTTTAATCTACTTTAATTTACCCCACTACTCAACTTGTTGCCTTCACTCGACATAGCTTTTGAATTTCAACTTGTAATTGAAGTTATACAACTTTTTATCTTGCATAAATATGGCTATAATGTGCTACAAAGGCAACAACTTCCGGTAGGAATCCGATAAAGCGCAAAGTTTTGTGCTCTAATGGACGTGTGGTTGCCTAACAACTCACTTTTGGCAATTCATCTTTGCCGAAATATCGAAGAAACTCCTGGAAAAACGATTTTCTGACATTTTCCGGTAATTTCCAACGTTGCCACGTGGTTTACCGACCTTGCGGTAAAATTCAATTTGCCAAAAGTGAGTTGTTAGGCAACCACACGTCCATGAAGGCATAAAACTTGGTGCGCTTGGCTTCCTACCGGAAGAATTCCTCCCACCTATGGGCTGGGGGTACATTAAACCGTGGCAACGGAGCTACGGCCCACCGAGTGGCCAAAAAAGCATAAAACCTCACATAACCTACATAAACACACTAAAACTTCACCGAATTGTTTATTTTATATGAAAAACAATGATTTCTTCAATATTATTACACTCTGTAACTAAACCCTAACAGTGTCGTTCAATTAGCCTCTTGATATCAACTTAGAACCGCATAGTGACACTTACAGTCGGGGTCAGACTCCGCCCAACCGAGTGCAAAGGGTTAAAATGAATTTAGTGCATCATACTTCATGTATAAGCAGAAATTTTATCCGTAATGTCACTTTTACAGAAACTCGCAGCAACAGCACAGCAGAAACTGGTGTTTTATCAATTTTGTGTATAAAAATTGTGCTGTATTCATTGTGCCTACTTTAGAAATTTCCCATAAGACTTTACATGACTTAAATTCGCATAAAAAAAAATCGTTTTCTATGAGGTATTATTAAGAGGTAAACATGAAAAGCACCGATGAATCCAGCAGAACTTTTAAAATTCGAAGACACATAAACCGAGTGTACATGAAATAATTGCCGCGATGTTTAAGTAAATTGTGTTTTAATAATACTCTCATCAATACATCTTCATGGTTGTTACTTATTTCTTTGCTTACGAACAGAACAAACGTGAAACTCCGGCGGTCGGTTAGCGACATCATTATGTCTATCAAGAACAACATAAAACAAAAGCGGAGCGTGCGCCGTAGCGTAAACCACGCGTGGGTTCATAGCATGTGTGTGTCGAGGCGCCGCGGCTATTGAAATAAAACCGATTCGCCGCTGATGCGGTGTCTGCAGTCACGACAAGCGCGAGCGCGGCCGTTTAATTTGGGAGACTCGTGGCCGCGCGCAGTGTCGCGACGACAAACACCACACGCACCTTCGACAGTCGCGTGGTGGTCCGTGCGCCTTCCATTTACAAGTAACATTAACATAAGGACAACTAAATATTCTCTCATATACGCTAGACATTATAGATAGTAATATAGGTATCGGAAATAATAAAAATATCTACAAATTTTCAGCAGTTCACGTTACACTTGACAATTTTGTGTGGATTTCGTTTCTCGCTTCGACTTAATTTAGCGTGGCTGACGACTTGCGGCTTGCGCGCGATGCTGTTGCCGGTGTCGACGCCTTGGTGATTACCATAGTTCGTAGTACTAAGTTAGTTCTGTATTATTGTATATTTTATCGAGAAACAGGTGTTTGGTTGCTTATTAATTCCGGTGTGTTCCTTGTTGCTGCTCGGTTGTAGCGGATGATGGTTTTGCGTTATCGTTTCATCGTCAAATGGATCTTCGGGTGTCTAAAGGGGATGTGCTTAAGCTTCCAACTCGAGGGCTAAGCCGACCTTGTGGCCTCCACTGTTGAAGTTCTTACCGTCGATCAAAGTCGACAGAGTGAGGGTAACGCCTGGAAGACACGCAATGATTAATGTTACTTGTTATTTACATAGATTTTACTCATTGTTTTAACACATGTCTCGTACAAATAGGTACGGTTCGGATAACCGGCGTTTTAAGTTGTAAAAAATTCTAATCTTCTCGACATTTTCAAACACGTTTGCTCATAAATACCAACGATAAACAAAACTGTTCGTGGAAACTCAAATTATCGTTGAGATTTACAAACAAGCGGCCAGTAGTGTGACTCCTGAAGATTTTGATTCTATAATTTTAATAATGTCTATCAAAAGAGATTTTCGAGGAGTTCAAATTCTTTTCTTGTCTTGAAATTCCTAATTTTTAAAGATATTTTTACCTAACCTGTTACACTAAAATTATATTTAAAAAAAATGATGAATATGAAAATTCCATGCATTAATTGAAAATTGCAGGCATTAATTGATAAGCTGAGAACTTATTATGAAATTATGTAGAACTTACCATCACGCAGACGTTGTTGATAACCAAGACCGATCTGACTGGCATTGTTGATCTTGGCACGAAGGGTCGCCCCATCCTCCAAGTGATATTGGGCGCCGATCCCGAAGCGAGTGTTGTTTCCACCAGATGCCCACGCGATGTTGATGGCAGTCTCCATGCGCGGCGACACACGTTGGAAAATAGACCCACCGAACTCCTGCCCGTCATTACTTTCCTCGCCACCATCGCCCGTAGGCAGTGAACTGATTAGAAACAGCGCCACACGCCAGGAAACACCAGGAAGGACAACCAAGGGACATCAATCAAGAGGAAGGGGGAATTGGAACAAAGTATAGGTAGGTTCGCAGGATCATAACAAAATCACAGTGAATACTTACACGCTAGTGTGAAGGATGAAGTCGCCCGTCGTGAAACCGAGGGCGAAGTTATTCTTGGTGAGCTTGGCGTTGTTTATGTCATAACCGGCTTGGTAGCCGGCTAACCAGCCTTGGTAGCCTACAACGGCGGCCGCGTTGATGATGGGGCCATCTTGGTTGATGTCGACGTCGGCGTTGATGGCTACCATGTCATTTGTGAAGGCTGATTTTACCTTGCCGGCTTTGTTTCTATGATAAACAATTATTACCAAAAGTCGTGTAAGAAGAAATAAATGTATGTATTACCCAGAGTGCGGCGCAAAGTTGAACTCTCCACCAAGCTTCAGTCCCTGAAGAAGCTGATCCTGCACGGTCACTTCTGTACCAAGCGAGTTGTCCGTGTTCCATTTCTCGGCGAATGTAAGACCGTAATCCTTGACCTTGTATTTTGTCTCAAGGGACCCAAAGACTTCGCTATTCTCCTGGTTAGAGGTGCCGGTCGTATTGAACTCGACGCCATTGCCAGTTCTGGTTTTCACGTCGAGTTTGATCAACCCGAAGTGGAAGCCCTTGCTGAAGATGTCTCGCGCATTTTTGCCGAGGTCTGCGTATGCTGGTGGAGCCATAACCTGACACAATCACACATTACATCTCCACAATTGAGCAAACACTTCCCGAATTGAAGCATTACACAATTATTAATGATATTAATAACTGAAGGATATAAAATCACAGAATAGAAGCAGCTATTTATAACCACAGCGATTTTTGCATGTTTTGTGCAAAATTTCTCGCTTGGAATAAAATTAAACGTGTCACAAGCAGTTTATATAACATTGTCACCAAATAATTGCGAGTACCTTAGAAATTTTCCTGTAAAAAGCCACTAATATTAAAGATAAATAAAAGCGATTTTCCTAGTCAATCAGATTAATAAAAGTTAAAGCCTAAATAAATATTAGTCAGTTATCTCCTTAATGATATCATGATATCAATACATTGAAAGCCTAAACAATTCAGCGCCGTCTTGAACACGGGTAAGAAGCAACCATTCAAGGTTATATAAACTGCGTGTGACAAAATGGCCGCGGCCGCAAATCCTTCCGCCACCTCTTAAAATAGTCCGCTTTTCGCCGGCGCCGGCGGCGAGCTGCACCGGTCACAGAAACCCCCGCCGAGGAAAGACTACACGTTAGAATCTCAACGCGATGTGAGCAATTGATCGGCGTTTCCCTAAAATAAAAATCGATTTTCGCCTGCGCTTACATAACATGCACGGCCGCAAACGTAGACCACACGGGGTTTCACGCGCTTGTCACACCGTCCTACAACTAGAGTTTAAACAAATTGCGGCATAGGCACGTGATATGAGCTGATATGAACTCTTGATATAGGAAGAATTGAACACAATTACATGATGGTAGATTTCCGTTCGCAAGCTATGTACCCTTCATTTGTACGGCGGTTCCTACTCGGAATTTTAGTACACTGAATGCGAGGGTGCAGTACTCACTTGTTTTTACTAGTTGTTGAATATAGCAATAGGTTGCAGCTGCTTGTGGAGCACGGTTTGACTCAAAACCGCTTGTGGGGAGACGATGCGAACGTGGCCACAGACAACACGGATTAAGTGTAACTGCGGCGAGTACTTGGCTGCTTGGCAAGTCAGCCGAGTCAGCTCGTTCGTGGACGTCGATTGCCATAATGGCGTCGACGCACAACGCGTCACTGTTGCCGAGTGGTTCCGACACCGGGACCACTTTTAAATTTCTTATATGTTTACAGTTTATAAGTGTTTTTAAAGGTTTTAAAGAGTTCTAAAAGGTTTTAAACAGTTTTACGTCAGCTTTCAGGCCTTGTGGGATAAATATTAGGGTATTATATTAATTAATGTCTTGTATTTTCACATTATTATTATTGATCTTAATTATTTTAGCTTGTATAAAGTCGGATATGGCTGTAATTTGTCCACAAAACCAAAACTATGATCTGTTTGGATGCGATAATGACACAGAAAAGTGTCAAACTCTTATATTCCAAGCTAATATGCTAATACTTCATTATCTTTTTTTTTGTTATTCCTCTTTGAAGCTGGTCTTCCTTTGGTGTATCCCAAGCCGTCGGTCCTTACGGTCGTATTGTGCACCTTCGGATTTGTACCACACCGGATATCCTATTGCCTCTATGAACAACAGGATCTATCTAACCTCCGGGAAGCCAGGACTGATTGTCTGGCAGCACTGGAGCTTCCTTAAGGTTTGGGTCCATTGTACTTACTCCCTCGGCCAAGAATTTTTCAATTCTATGATTGAGGACCGTACTTTCCCCCCGGCGACCCCCGTGAACGCATTGGCCAACACCAGTTTGGCAGGCGCAGCACTTGAACCCGCGTCACCTTGCTGGCGCGCATCAGTTGTTCGGTACTGACCAATGCGCCACCGAGGCCACTAGTTCACCCTAAGACAGGGTGTAGTTATGAGCTGCGCCCTACTTTCAAAAGTCAAATTCTAAACCCTACTAACAAATCAGTTTTGACTACGGGTCCGTAGTCAAAACTGATTTGTAAGTAGGGTTTAGAATTTGCTCTCACCTAGTCTTTCTGGGCTGGCTACGGCCCTGCTTTAATTCCTAGCCCTAGTAAAGCTTTGCGTACTGCGCTGTACGCTCAACCCCGAGTATGAGCTGGGCGGTCTCCTCATCTACGAAAGTTGGGTCTGCCTTTACCTCAATTGCCATTGAACTTGCAGAGTCCCGCTATGAGTCCTGCTAGTTCTTTAAGCCGAAGAATACTAAATTTAGAAGTTATCTATCCATTGATAAATAACAAGTGTAGAAAAATGATCCGCCGACAGGACTCGAACCTGCAACCCTTAGCCTTCCGTGCTAACCCTCTACCTCTGTATTACGTCGGGCCCGAGATCCAGCCAACCTATCACCTCCCAAACCCTTGTCTTTCTTTTTAATTCGATCTCCTTCTTTAAGCTTTGCTCTTTCTGATTATTCCAACAGTGTTTTGTTGGTCCTACTCGAGGGGGCCCCCCAGAAACCGCCTGGTGTGGCGAGGTTCCGGAAGTTCCCTCCTAAACCAGTTGCTGGCATGAGTTTAACTATCCTTTCTATACCTACCCTAGGCTGAATAGGAAAAATTGGTTCTTACGCACGTTACTAGTCTTCCGTAAAGGAAGATCCTTTGGTTTTTAACTTTCTTCTGATAAATATAGCACAATGCCATTAGATAGTTTTGTAGAGGAATTCTTTCCGGATTCGTGGCCAGAATTGAGGTGTAACTAGGGCTTTGAATTTCTCAAATAGGGCAACTAATGTCGTAAGAATATAGAAGCAGATAAATAGAAGTAGGGCGCAAATTAGGGCAGCCAAAAACCCGGGTTTTTCGAATAAAAACCCGGTTATAACCGGTTTTGCCGGGTTAAAACCTTTAATTTCCCTCTTTTCTAGAAATATGCGTATAGAAATACAATTGCGGGTATAGCTCCCCGAGCCCCATAGGTAGCCACAGGCCTGGACTCATCCAATTATCACTTGCGGTTCATGAAATAATCACTTTAACCGACTACCAATTCTATTCTGTTATGATTAAGCCACGCGACAAGGCCTTAGTCATTTATAAACATTTATAAACTTGCAATTACGGTATGTTAAGAATGTTCAAACATTTCGGCTGACAATTTTGTTATCTACAACTTTTTATTAGACTTTAAACTGAAATCTTTGACCCTGCATAAAACCCTAACCTCACCTAAGATCATTTATACGAAATTATAGCCATAGCAAATTTTATACAAGGTACAAATATTTAAAGCATTCACTTATTTGTCACTTTCATGAAACATGTTATCACATTATTAATATTAAACGCATGACGATATTTTTATCAGCAAGACACAATACAGTTCATGATAATCCCGTACCCTCAGTATTGATACACTATCAAGGTATGATTTATATTAAAAAAGTTCATTTATTCACGCTTTAGTAAAGCGAAGAGTTGGAAGACCTACAGGAAGATATTTTAGTGCGTAGCTATTAATAATACGTCTATTTCTTCGCGTGGAATGTGTTGCAGTCGTGCTAGGACTAAAACCATTGAAATAAAACATAAGAAAGTACCCAAATTGTATGTAGCTGTAGCTAATGTGACCTTGACTGGTTCTCTAAGTAATTTTTGTAGATATAATAATGTAGGTTAGGATAGGTTAGGTTTAATTCCCTAAGTAGAAATGACGTAAGTTGACAGAAATTCGTACCTCAACGACTGGTAGTTCCGTCTGCGGTGGCGCCACCATATTGACGTCGCGCTTCTGCCCTCGGCCACAGGGCTTGCTTCTCTTGGCGCATTTCTCGTCATCGTACTCAATGAATCGGACTTCACCTTTTACATGCTCCGATGTAGTCGACTTCACCGTCACTTGTTGGCAGGGATCGCTGGACTTCGCGTTACATGATGCATTGGTATTGTCACACATTGTAGGTTATTTCGAATCTTGGGCTGCGAATGCTTGAGAAAAACGGCTTGTTGTTTAGATGATATGGCTTACACTTGGATGGATTTGAGAGTGACGGATGTAGGTATGTTTTACTGCAAATTTTTAGGAAATGGTGACCAAAACGAGACGGAATTTAGTGTAGAATGTGACGTTACTTTTTCTAATATACGCGCGACTGAGCGCCACCTCTCTGATCAACAAGATTTACGTTGCGTGGAAACTATAGATGTGTTTTTGTTTGATTTGATTTGTTGTGTGATTGTTTGTTGTATGGAATTCATCTAATTTCCATCATCAATTCACGGGACTTTGCAAGCTTTGCAATTTTCTAACCTAGAGGAGCTGGACATTTTTCAAGCTAGGCCATCACCGATGCTGTCAAGAACAATACCACTGATTTCGAATGGTCGATCGAAATCAGTGGTATTCGTGATTTTTGATGGAAAAAGATTGTTAATCACTTACCTATCTATTAATGGAGTCAATCGTGTCAATGGAGTTAATAATCTTAATGATATCAATCAATCGTAACAAGAATAAGAATGTTCGCCTTTTTCGGCCGCCATGTTAAATCTTTTGACGCTGTTGACTGCTTTTGATTCTTTTGACGCTTTTGACGATTGTATCTGTCAAAATTGTAGCTAGTATTTTGTTTTCGAGAATGAATATTTCTTAAATCATGAACTAAGGAATATATAATGTAAAATAAAAAGGAGTGTGACATATATCAATTACAAAAATTAAAGGAGTAATTAATAAAATTCAAATCAAATTTTTTAAGACAGATTTCGTTCCTGAAATATACCGAAATAAACCAAAGTAAATCGAAAGAAACCGAAGTAAATTTGACAGCAACCATTCAAATAATATAGTTGTAACTATAGAAGTGACTTATATATTTTACATAATAATGGATAAACGTCACTAATAATTTATAATTCATTAGATTTAATAAAGCGATGGTTAATTCCACGAGTATAAACGGGACCGCGATTTTGGTGCTTTTGACTGGCTTACTGTCAAAAGTGTAGGTAAGATTATATTTTATTGAATATGAATATTTATGTAAACAAAAATTAGTTTGACATATAAAAATCAAAGGAGCAATTAATAAAATTCAAATCAAATTATTTTGGACAGATTCCATTCCTGAATCGAAATATACCGAAATAAACCAAAGTAATACGAAGTAAACCGAAACAAACGTAAATAAATTTGACAGCAACCATTCAAATAATATAGTTGTAACTAAGAAAGTGAGTTATAAATTTCAAATAATGCTGAATAAACAACACCAATAATTCATAATTCATAAGATTTCATAAACCGGTAGTTAATTCCACGAGTATAAACGAAGTACGATTAATTAATACTCCGCCATCAGCGACCTCTGCACGGGACGCGCGATTATTTCCAAATTCAACGCTGCCAACAGTAAATTTTAACGATTTCAACCCGTGGTGCAGTGACTTTGTGGAAACAAAATCATCCAGCAGGCATAGTCCTCCGCTTTCGACGTGCTGGTGACTTCCTAGATCATCGAGGCTTGAAGGCGTTACCGCAAGAATGTCCTTGGTCGGAGAAGGTAAGAACTCGTTGTGTTTGTGAGAACGACGTATGTTCAAATGTAGGAGGTTATGTGTACCTAAAACAAAACACAATTTTGTACGTTCATGCTTGCTTGATTCATTATCTCACGTTTGTAGATGAACAGAATGATAGTCTGACCATAGATGATGAAGAAACGGACCCCAATGCGATGTTTAAACATATTGAGGAGCTGGAAGGGCTGCAGGAGGAAGAAGAACAAGAAGATCCCACCACTGATAATATCACGCTGGACAGCTTAGAGTATGAAACTTGTCCGTTGGAAGTATCTGGAGACGTGATGACTGTAGAAACTATTGAAGAGGAGCCTGAGGAGGTGGAGATTTTGGAGGAGAAGCCGAAAACAGTGGCAATGCCGCCTCTCAGACCTCTTTCAATTGCACCGAAGCCTGCGAAACTCCCAGTTTCGTTCAAACCCGTGGCTGGACAACAATTATTGTTAGTTCAAGGTATAGAAACTTAGAGAGAGCTTCCTTTTTGTGTGAATACTAAATGTATTGTTGTAATTGTTCAGGATCTGGGACTGGACAACAGATAAAGTTTGTAAGTGCTGGACCAGGACTGAATCTGTCAAATTTAAGCATCGCTAAGCCAATCACGATTAAGCCAGCGCAGAAAACAGCTGGGATTTCACTGGTATCGTCGAAGAAAGTAATGATGAAGAAAGTTGTACCAAAAACTCTGGCAAAAACATTCGGTATGAATGCAAATCTGGGTTTTTATTTAATAAATAAGGTGTATGTATGTTGGTATTTCGGTATTAGTAGTTAGTAACTGTAAATTTAAAATTTACAAACATTTGACAATTTTACAAACGTATATAGCATAATATTTCAATATGTTATAAGCGGGATCGGTTGTAAAACTAACAGTTTGTTGTAAAATTGAGTAGTTTATTGGTTTTCGGTGCTTTTATTACGGAGAATTAATAATTTTTGTGTGTATAATAAGAAATTATCGTAGATTAGTTTAAAATTTCACTTTTATTTTTTCTTCAATGATTTCAGTGAATTTTTGGTTCAATTGAATTTTGATTTATTATGATGTGGCGAAAATAATGCATGGTTACCTAAAGAATTTGCATTTTCATTGATATTTTAGGTTTTAACTTAGCAACTGAAGGTATGTACAGTCGAATCCGCTTCTAGCATGAATTCAAATCGTTGAAATTTTTTTTCTTGATAGAATAGAGTAACGTAGCGACTATAACGTAATTTTTGGTATAAAGTTGTATTTTTATACGTTATAAGCGGGTTAGAACGTAAAATCAACAGTTAATAAGACTAGTTATTAGATTGAAATTCATTTGTGTGCACTTTTAATGAAGAAGTATTAAGTATGGTGCTAAAAATTGATAATTAATGAAAATTACATTGCAAATTTCACTCATTAGTCAAAATTCAGTGGAATAAAATTTTAATAACTGCTGATTTGACCATAATTAATAATGCATGGTTTTTAATAAATAGACCCGCTTATAACACAGACATGGGATACACATACATAAAACTTTGTAACTAAATTTTTTTCCGATACAGCAACACAAGAATTATAACGTAATATTTCGTATACCGTAACGAAAATACTAAACCTGGTCCTCCACAAAGTTATGTTGGACACCCCTGGTGCAGATTGCATTTCTTACACGAGTCCAACTGAATTTCGAACGAATTTTGATCTAAAAACATTGTAAGAATCGCATACTATATTTTTTTGAGAAGAAATGTCAACAACTTTTATTTCGGTACCGCTTCCGGTCTAGAAATTTTATTTCGGTTCCGATTCCGGTTCCGGTCAACAACATTTTTTTCAGTTCTGATTCCGGTTCCGATCAACAAACTTTATTTCAGTTCCGGTTCCGGTCAACAAAATTTATTTCGGTTCCGATTCCGGTTCCGGGTCAACAAATTTATTTCGGTTCCGATTCCGGTTCCGATCAACAAAATTTATTTCGGTACCGATTCCGGTTCCGCTTCAAAAATAATACAAGTTCCGGTTCCAGAAATAAATATAACTCGTTTATAACGTAATCTTCAATTTTTTAAATTTTTATGTATTTAGTTCATACTAAGTTCATAAACTAAATTAAAATAATACTAAAGAAATATTAAATTTTAGATGGCAAAACAGGACAACAGATAGTTGTACTACAAAAATCCGACGCCCAAGTGAAACTCCTCCCAACGCTAGCGCAAACCAAGACTATCACAATTAGCGAAGCTCAGCAGATGGGGATAATCAGCAGCGCCAAATTAAAAACTCACACCACCAAGCAAATAGTCGTGAGCAAAGCCGGACCCTCGAAAGGTATCAAAATCATTCCGCAGTTGCGATCTCCAACGAAGATTCTGCCCGCGCCACAAGTCGGAACAGCAGTCGCAGTACCAACGACCATCTCGACGACGAAAGCGCAGCCTCAGCGCATTTACCTGAAGCAATCCAGCGTGCCGCCCACTGCGCACATCCTCCCGGCAGCGCAGATCATCCAAGTACCTAGTGGGCAAGCAGGCCAGCTGCATCAGATCAACATCCCAGGCAAAGGCATGCAGTATATTAAGTTCATCACCACGGTGAAGACCCAGACGACGACAGGAGTGACGATAACACCGTCGAAGGTCATCACCACCAAGCTGGCAACCTCCACTCCACCCGCGAAGGAAATCATAAAGCTCACCAAAGCTTCCCCAGCGGTTTCTTCGCCGCGTATAGTCGCGGGCGGGTCTCAGGTGGTCATCAATCGCATGCTACCTCTACACCCATCCAAACCCTTGATGTCCAGACTCCCGCACAGGAACTCGACGGAAACGATCGTTCCTAAAGTTTCCTCCCCGGATATCAGCATGGAGTCCAATGGCATCAAAACGAGAAAGCCGTGTAACTGCGCTAAATCGCAGTGTTTGAAGTTGTACTGCGATTGTTTCGCCAATGGCGAGTTCTGCTTCCAGTGCAATTGCATGAATTGCTACAATAATTTGGAGAATGAAGAGCATAGACAACGCGCGATTAAAAACTGCTTGGAGCGTAATCCCAGTGCGTTCCGGCCGAAGATTGGTAAGGGGAAGGATATTGGGGAAGCGATCATTCGCAAACATACTAAGGGATGTAACTGCAAGCGATCTGGGTGTTTGAAGAATTACTGCGAGTGTTATGAAGCGAAGATTCCGTGCTCCAACAATTGTAAATGCATGGGGTGCATGAATGTGGAGCCTGTGCCTTTGGAGATTGAGGGGACCAGGACGTCTGCGCTCACGGACAGTTGTGGGTATTCGAGTAGTCCGCAGGCTGTGAAAAAGACCTCTGTGGATTTCAATAGTAAGAAGAAAGCGACTGCAAGGTATGTTGAGTTTTTTTTTTGTGTTGAGTTACTTTTATTAACATCCCAAACGAAATTTACGGACGTACTATCTTCATCTGTGTTAGTTTATCACGCGAAAATATTGAAAATATTAAGTTTTATGGATTCCGCTAACATTTGAAGAGAATTATCTCCTTTTGACGTGACTTTTCACGTCTATATTATTGGTTTACATGGGGGTAAATCTAAAAAAACGAGTGTACCAAATTAAAATTGAGTAGTTTATTGGTTTTAGTCTTTGTTTCCGGTGCTTTTATAAGGAGAATTAATAATTTTTGTGTGTATAATAAGAAATTATCACAGATTACTTGAAAATTGCACTTTTATTTTTTTACTCAATGAATTTTTGGTTCTATTGGATTTTAATTTATCATGATTTGACGATAATTTATGAATAATGCATGATTATTAAAAAATGCACTATTTTGATTGATATTTTGGGTTTTAATCCATAAATTAGAAATTGAAGGTATGTACAGTCGAATCCGCTTGTAGCATGAATTCAAATCGTTGAAATTTTTTTTTCCTGATAAAATACAGTAACGTAACGACTGTAACGTAATTTTTCGTATAAAGTTGTATTTTTATACGTTATAAGAGGGTACAACGTAAAATCAACAGTTAATAGGAGTAATTATTAGATTGAAATTCATTTACGTGTACTTTTAATGAAGAAGTATTAAGTTTGGTGCCAAAAATTGATAAATTAATGAGAATTACATCGCAAATTTCACTAATTAGTCAAAATTCAGTGGAATAGAATTTTAATAAGTGCTGATTTGACAATAATTAATAATGCATGGTTTTTAATAAATAGACCCGCTGATAACACAGACGTGGGATACACCTACATAAAACTTTGTAATTAAAATTTTTCCCGATACAGTAACACAAGAATTATAAGGTAATATTTCGTATACGGTAACGAGAACACTAAACCGGTTCCAGTTCCAGTCAACAACTTTCATTTCGGTTCCGATTCCGGTTCCGATTCGAAAATAATAAGTTCCAGTCTGGTATTTCGGTACCGGTTCCATACAAGTCTTAAAGCAGGGAGGGGAACCAATATGAGATGACGATTCCAGTCAAAAACTTTTATTCCCGTTCCGGCCAACAACATTTATTTCGGTTCCGATTCCGGTTTCTTCCTTTTGACATGAATATCTCTACATTATTGGTTTACATTTACAAAATCAGGGGATATTGTTTGGCATTATAGCTCCAAAAGTACCCCTCAGATCCAAACGGAAATTATACCATTATATAGGTGAAGATTCAAAGAATTCATTACTCGCATTTAGAATGCTGACACATCACGCGTAGGGCCTGGGGAGGCGCTGCCATTTTGATGATATTTTGCTATAACTTTTGACTCAGCCAAAATATGTCCACGTTCGGCAAGGAAAGACGTGGGACGTGGGGAAACGTACCGCAATTTGAAAGTTACTTCAAAATATATTTATATTAGTTTTATCTAAGGAAATAAGAGATTTTGAAAATATTTTTAAGTAACATTAAATTTTCATTTCCCACAGACAAGCATCAACGTTCATCAACAGTGCAGTGATTGAAGCGACGAGTCACTGCTTGGTTACCATTGCAAGGAACGCTGAGGACAACTCGCAGTCCGAGGAGGCCACGAAAAAGGAACTGATCGAAGAGTTCGGCAGGTGTCTCAAGCAGATCATCGACTGCTCAATGGGCAAAAGCTCTAATTAAGTGCGATAAGAAGAATAGAAACGTAAGTCATTGTGTTATCAACTTGTTTGAGTTTTCATTAATTAGGCTCGATCAACTAATATAGAATTTAAATGCCATTAGTTCTTGTAAGTCGTGTCTGTCAACAATTGAATAAATGTTAATTTCGAGTAACATAAATGATGATAAGACAAATAAGTTTCAAATGTATCCCATTTAACATTTTAGCAAGTAATTCTACCAATAATATTACGTTATATTTAGTTATTGTGGTTTCGATCATTAATTACTCGACATTAAATGAAGTGAATGCATAAATTTGAAAATGAAGGATTATACAAAGCAAATTAAGAGATGGAATATGTTAGATTAGAGTATCTATTGTAGATTTAACACTAATTGAAATTCAAATCATGCGGTAATTGCAGAATAACCCGCTTATAACACATTATTTCACGCTTACGTACTGTCCTCTGATTGGTTGAAATTCTAACCAATAAATAAGTTTCAATTACATGGGATACATTTTAGCAAGTAATTCTACCAATAATATTACGTTATATTTAGTTATTGTTGTTTCGATCATTAATTAATCGAGATTAAATGAAGTGAATGCATAAATTTGAAAATGAAGGATTATACAAAGCAAATTA
>JAODVP010134346.1:0-21275 GCA_025400035.1 Tetradonia laticeps
AATTTTTCTATACTAAAATCAATCGAGCGGCATTTTGAGTCACCCACTGTGTTATCAATAGAACGGTTTCGTTCACGCACCATGAACTAGTGCGTGCACTACAGGCGAATAAAACAAACCTCTAGATATTTTACACGAAAATATCGTCTGAAAACAGTTTATTGGTAATTTAAGTTGTTTACAGACTACTAATATGGATGAGAATCTGAATTTCCGAAAATACCAATTAGTCTTTAACCGCCACAGCGTAGTTAGATTGTTTGCGGCACAATAGAATACTTTTTTTTGTAGTTACGTTGTCTCGAAGTGGCGATATGGGCGATATGTATGTACAGGATGTACAGTATTTGTCATGCACTATGTTTTAAGGTTAAGTTAACTTACAATTAATGTACACGATGTACACAAAACTCTTCTTGAAGTGAAAATATTTAAAACAACACTTTGAATTGCCAAAATGAACAATTCAACAGCATCGAATACGTGCAGGACCTGCATGGTCACAATAGGACCCTTTGTTTCCTTGTTTCAACAGCGTAACAAACTCTTCTTGAAACCACTAGCTGATTGTATCACCGCCTTCACTAACCTGCAGGTAAAAACTAATGTTGAATCATTAAAAGCAATAAGTAGTATGTACTAATAAGGAACATGTGATGAAACTTATTTTTAGATTACGAATGAAGACGGCCTACCCCAGCAAATATGTGCAAGATGCGAAAGAAAAGTAGCAGATGTATATAACTTCATAGAAATGTGTAAGAAGTCAGACCAGATCTTTAGGGAGATGTTCTTAAACCTTGCAAACACTAATGTAATGATTATCAACCCACCAACAGAAGCCAATGACATAGACGAAAGACACGGGTATTATAAAGTAAAAAGCGAAGAAACAAGTGGAGGAACAAGCCATGAATATGTTTATTATGAAGAAGATACGGACGAGCAAGAAGAGGTTCTTAATAAGAATGAAAATGTGGAATGTGAATTGAAGCTGAAAGTTGAAGACAAAACATTGGGATGTGAACATAAAGACCAACATGATGAGTTAGATAATTTCATGGGGAATAGTGAAGATGAAGAAATGCATTGTGAGGTTAGTAGCAAGCAAAGGGATTTTCAGACTTGTCTGCAATGTAGAAATGACTGCACATGTGAGTTTGTCTTAACAGAAAATGTTAGCAAAAAGAAGGAACACACTGGAAATACAGTATTTAACGACTGTAGTAAAAGTAAGATAATTAAGTAGAGTAAATACTGACTATAATTAAATATTTTGACCACTTATAGGTTTTAATGAAGAGGATATCCTAAAGAATCATATTCTCGGGTTATCTAAAGATGAGAAGCCGTATGTGTGTAAGCTTTGTGAGAAGGATTTTACATATAAAAGCGATTTCGATATACATATACGAATACATACTGGTAAGTTTCTTCGATGTGTATTCTTTTCGAACCAAACTAGATTGTATCTTATTAAAATAATCGTTAGGGACCAATACATACATCAGAATAGTTTTATGTGGCAAGAATTTAATTAACAAAATGGTAATGTCGGACTGTAAGAAGATTTAATGGTTTTTGTAAATTGCAATTTAAGAAAAACATAGTTTCGGGAGTTTCTCCGTATTTGACTACTCATTTAAGTATTTCAAAAGAAACAAGTGAAGTAAAATGAATTTTAGCTGTTATAGTACTTTTGATGAAAAGTTACGAACGTAGTAACTATGTATTTCTTATTTATATGATAATTTTTTAAGGTGAAAAACCATTCAAATGCGACGTGTGCACCAAAACGTTCTCTTTACTTGGAAACTTAACGGTGCACCAACGCAGCCACTCAGGTGAAAAACCATTCCAGTGTGAGGTGTGCCAGAGAAGATTTTCCCATTCCAATACCTTAAAAAGACATCAACAACGGCACACTGGCATTAAGCCCTACGTGTGCCCGAATTGTCCCCGGGAATACACACGCCGCCCTAGCTTAGTGGTTCATCTTCGTCGGTGTACCGGTAAATTGTCATGCGATAATGATAACTAGAAGAATAGAATATTGTAAATAAAATATTATTTAAATTTGAATGAATAATCATTTTTGTGAGGAATTTTGGACTAATATACAAAGAATAAAGAATATAGGTGATTTCTCGTCCAATGTTATTGAAATTCAAATTACAAAGAAAAGATTGGAGTGATCGGGACTCGAACACCGAATCTGTCAATTGCCAGTTGACCTTTGCCCACAATGTGACTGGTTGCCCACATCAGTGCCGCACAAAATTTTAATAGGTAAATGATAGGAAGTGCTCTATCTAGCAGTATATGGGTAATTATCTCTGATTGAGCTGATTTTTGGACCTCCACGATATGCTCAGTGACATTGCTAGCTATATCCTCATTGCAATTAGGTAGCTGTAAACATCTGATATTCTGGAGGGTTGGATAATTGACGTCTTTGTCGTAATTCTCTTACTTCTTTTAGCGGTGAAATTTAACTATATATGAAAATTGGAATTAGAATTGTATTAAATGGATCAATTTATTAAGAAAATTATAATATTTTAGATCATTTCAAAACAAAATACTAGCAATAAGAAGTATTCGATTCAGTTCTTAACAATGGCATTTGTAATTACATTACAAAATAATATAAGATTGCAAATTATAAGATATAAATGAAAACTATTGCAAATTATAATTTTTATAGTTTCGGCTTACTCGCTGAAATTTTCTTTTAATTTCGGCCGAAACCGAAATCAAGCCGAAACCCTGATTTTTGGCCGAAACCGAAACCGAAATTTCGGTCGGGCTCTAAAAGTGCGACGATATAAAACAATCAAATATGTGGCAATTCTCAAATCTCTAGCAAACAATATACATATTGCGAGTAAATGAATTGCAAAACGAGGCTGACATGTCAATTAAAAAATCCTAACTATACCCTGCCAAATCACAGGAATTAAAACACCGAAATTAGTAGAAGAGTTTAGAGAGGAGAACATAATATTTCGGCGTTTTATAAAATGCAATAGTGAAAAAGACACACCCCGGTTGTACATAAGTGGTAGTGCGTATAGCATAATTTACTGCGCTAATGTAGACAAAGAAGGATGGCTGCTATTGCTCTATGCTTTTTGCCATTCTCTTTTGCTGTTTGCTTCTGCTTTTGGAAAACAAAGACGCAATTCATTTATGAAAAGATATGAATCCCATATCAAAAGATACCAGTCACATAATTTTCGCAAAAGCGAAGGTGCGGAACAATAAATATAATGATTTAATTAATTTTGCCAATTTCATTGTCGATTGTTTGATTGTTCGATTAATTAAAGGAAAAGTGGTCCAAACTAATTGATTAAATAGCAATGGCAGATAATTAAAGACAATTAATTATTTTGGCGCCTTTCCGAAACCAGAAGTGCACAAAACAGCAAATATAGTTAATAATTTAATTTTTACTGCTTTGGCCTTAATCAGTTGAACTAAATATTTGATAGTACACATATGTTTTCATATTTTTCTCAATACAGAAAATACTTAAATTAATTGATATCCTATAATTGATAATGCATATTGCAACAGACCATCATGTGTAATGTTCTATGATAACAAGGGATGGAGCCGATCTCCTCCACTTTACGACATGCCAAAACTTAACACATTATTTTCAAAATTAACAAATTTATATACGAAAAGACGCGAGATTTTGCGTAGATTACGAATCCCTATTCTGGCCAAATTTACACAAGCCTAACCTGAAGAAGTATTGCTCCAAGTGCCTTCGTTCGTTCAGACTTATCTTTATATGGAATCTCCCTAGTCTATGGTACTACTGATAACTCTAGAATAGTACAACATTTATATAAATGTTTATATAAACATATACATACAACATTTGTTAATGTATTTTCGTTTAATTAAAAACTAATTGTAGATTTTATTCTAAAGCGTTGGGCAACTTAATTTTCTCTTTGCAAACCTTGCTATTCACCATGTAGATAATTTCCTAAAGTTTTCATTTAGGTGGTTTTTAAAAGTAAGTGATGCCACTATCATACGCCGCTTTCAAATCCAGGAACATTGCATACATACCCTCCTCATGCCGCACATACCATTCACTCATCCTGGCCAGAGTCACCGTCTGCTTCCTTGTTCCCCTTCCTCTCCTGAAGCCACCTTGCTCTTCGGGCAATGGTTATTTCACGGTAATTGGCTGCCACTTTCGGGTCCCCTCCATTCAGGATCGGCACAATCTCCCCCACCTTCCATTCCTCTGGCACATCTGCCTGACCCATCCACATCCTATTCATCCCTCTTAACCATTGTCTTCTCCCTTCTCCAGGCAGGCACGCGTATCCTTCCACTTCCACGTCCCGCCCCGCTGCCTTCCTCCTTTTCGCCCTACCCAGCGCACTCTCCAGTTCCTCCATCGTTAGTTCCCTTCCCCCTGGCCTTATCACTATTTCCTCCACTCTATCCCACCTTCCCTTCGTGCCTCCCTTATAGTGGCTCTCTCACTCTTCCAACGATAATCCTATTCGCCTCGACTGCTGTCCTTCCCGAAGGTATCTCCACAAACTTTTCCCATCCCTGCACTCCCACACCCTATACCGTTCCCTCCTCTCCCACTCCTCCTTCTTCTGCTCACACATTGCCGTCAACTTCCTCTTCGCGCGGCTCCACTCTCCCCACAGTAATTTCCCCTCCCTAAGCTCTGTCATTTTTCTTCTTACCATCTTCTGTTCTTCCCTGCATTCCCCGTCGAACTACGCCTCCTTGTCCTCCCTTCTCCCTAGCCTCCTCTCCAAATGTTTACGGATCCTATCAGCCACCTCACCCACCCGATTACACCCCTCCCAAATCTCCCTTCCTAATTTCGCCTCCAAAACAGCCATCGCCTTCTTCCGCCCCATTCAGGATTCTCCAACCGTTCCTACGTACCCACTCATGCCAACCTCTGCCTTCTCGGTTGACCGTCTTGTCCTTGGACCTCCTCACTATTCCTTCTCCACCCTCCATCAACCCTCCGCCCAGTTCGCCGATCCGCACGTTCTAATCTCCCACCACCAAGCTATCCCGCCCACCTCCTCTAGCCACTCCGTAATCCCCCGCCACCCCCTGTTGTTATATACTACCCCTATCAATACCTCCCCCGCCCCGTCTCAGTTCTATTGTTATTGCCCCCACTTTTGTAGTACATATCTTCCCTACTCTTGCCGTCCCTCTTCTGACGCCCACTAAGATTCCTCCACTTGCCCTTCCCATCTTCTTTTCCTTCTCTGCTGGTACGGCCCACCATTCCAACTCCCTCGGCAATTGGTTTTCTACCTCTGCCCATTCCGCCCCTTCTACCCACGTTTCCACCACCCCCACGATATCCTTCACCTGAACCCACTTGTCCCACTATTTCGTTCCTCCTGTCTCCAGCACTTTCTTTAACCCTGCCACATTCCAAAATCCCACAAATCCCATAAATGAAACATACTGACTTTTAGTATTTGAGTTACCCTGAATTCAGATCAGCAAAGGATTTTGGATGTATGAAAATCAAGTTATTTACGACGAAAGTTGCCAAAATGACGATTTTGGGGCGTTTTTCACACGCTATGTCTTTTGTTCCGTTCACCTGAGTGCTTGGGAAAAATTCATAGGTGTTCAGTAAGCGATTGATCATGTGTGTACAGAACGGGAGAGCATTCTGCGCTTAATTGTGATAATTTGATAGTAAATTATAAAAAGTTGTAATTTCATAGATGTTTCGCGTTTTGTCACTTTAATAAAATCCACATATGTTTCTCTCCCTTAGACTTATGGGTGGGGGTGGCCCCACCCTACATGTGTTTTGCCGTCAGCTCTTCCCACTTAATCCACTTCCCCCCCTCAACTTCCTATACCCCACCCTCACATTTTAGTCACCCTGTTCACTCCTCTTCACCGCCATCTCCCTTAACTTCCTCTGGACAGTTCTCTCCTCCTGTGTGAGATCATCGTCAATGAAGATCCGTGAACCCCCACTGGGGCCACTGAATATCAACTAGGCAAGTCCAAATCGACGACAAACACATACTCTTCACCATTTCAATTCAAGATTCGTTTTTTTATTTTCATAATTTACTTTCGGGAGATATCTAGGAATGGAGGTTTCACTGCAGAGCACTCCAACAAGATATACTAATTAGTGTGAAAATTTAATCTCAATATTCAAGATTTGTATGTAAATATACCTATATTTTGTTTCATTCTCTATATTCTATGTATAATTTTATTTTATCTGAAAATAGATGTGGTTTGAGGAAAATCGAAATGATTTCTCCCAAAAACACAAACTTTGATAAGCCGACTGCAACACACCAGATGATAACACTGTGGGTGTTTTTTAAAATAAAAAAATGCAACTCGATTGATTTTAGTATAGAAAAATTCGTAATTTTCAGCTTTATTTTTTGCAGTCAAGACATATTCCACTTGAGACGGTAATTTTTGCGTAAAAAATTATCAAAGCTTTCGAAAATCTTGATGAAAATTGCGCCCTCTTATTTCACTTCACTTCACATATACATATGACTGCATCCAATCAACCCCGTGTTGCAGACACCGCATGGAGAAATAAATATGGACGATATTGCTGTATGCTTCACACGCATTTCAATGTCCACATTTTTTGCTCCGTGATTCGCGTTTTGCGAAAAACAAAAACGCAATCCCCTTATGAGAAGATATGAATCTATATTGCTGAAAAAGGATGAAATATTTGAAGTAAGCCTTGAACTTATTGCAATTCGATTGGTTGTTCGGAGTGCGATTCAATAAATAGGAAACAGATAGCTCAGCCAATTATTCACTCGTAACGTCAACTTACGAATGCTATGCTTTTTATATGCAGAAATTCGAAAACTTTAAAAAATTTTTAAGCAAAAATGACCGTCTCAAGTCAAGACATATTGACTGCAAAAAATAAAACCAAATATTACGAATTTTTTTATACTAAAGTCAATCGAGCGGCATTTTGAATCACACACTGTGTAATTGTTCACATAAAATCAGAAACTCCAATAATGTGTCCTCTTGCATTTCTTTTGTATGAGGACAGCAAATAACGTTGCATTAATAGATCTGTTCCACTAAAAAACTAAAACCCATTGAAAAATTTACGAACACTTTCAAAATCGCGTATTTAAAAATGTTCTTGTGTCTGATTAATTCTATTAATAAAAATCTCACGGTGTTGTATGTTATTTAGTAATCTATTATTAATTTACTGAACTTTCCCACACGTTGCACAGTCCATGTTGTGATATATACAACCAAACCACGATAATAGAATTCAGCAGGATTGAATTCCTTCGTAGTAATAATGTAGTTGATTGAGAAGGAAAAGAATTTCTAGTTACTTGAAAGAATTGTAGATTATTCGGCGTGAAGTAGTCGAGTAGTGTGCGGGGTTCTAATAAGTTACTATTTAATAGGTTAATCTTAGACAAATTTGTTATTTACCATCTATTGGCTATCTACATTGGTATTGGCCGATCCCTACTTTTTATTGACTAATTAAAATATTAAGATAGTCTTACTACTGTTGAATGATTGATTTATAGCCATTCATAATTTTTTCGTGCTTTGGAATTTATCATCGCAATCGCTTCATCTCCAGTTTGATCTACCAATGAAATAAAAATGAACATGTGAAGAAAGAATAACTATTCCTCTCTAATCTGAACTCTGCTCAATAACGTTATCACTAATAGTTTCAGGGATATTCAAGATTTCCCGACGCATGTTTGGCAAAAATTGAAAAATATATTCCAACTATAAACAGCACAAGACTTTCAAAAGTGAAAAATTTGGCAAACTTGACTACAAGTTTAGGGCCTTTCTAGTCCACTCAATAACGCTTTAATTTGAACCCTTCTTGATAATGCTATCACTATTAATTTGTGTTTGAAAAAAATTGAATAATTCTCTAGCATCGAATGCCTCAAATTCGCATTCGAAGATGGCATTTCTATTGAGCTGAGCAACCAAAAATGCCTACAGAAAGAAAGAACAACTCCTCCTCTATAATATTAAGATTGAAAGTAGTTTTGGAAGTGATTTTTAACATTATAATGAATAAAATTTCATATTCCAATATTATTTAGGTTCAAATGATTAATGAAAAGATATCGTACGACTGGGAATCGCAATAATATAATATAATATAATATAATCTGAACTCTGGTTGACAACGTTATCACTAATAGTTTTCGAGATATTCACGATTTCCCGACGCGTAGTTGGAAAAATTGAAAAAATTGGCCTGCTTCGAATGCGTTATGTTTTCTGCACCTCCATTTTTGCGAACATTATGTGAACAATTTTATGTAAATAACACAGAGCAACATAATGAGAACAACAATGCAATGAAACATACTGACTTTTAGTATTTGAGTTACCGTGAATTCAGATCAGCAAAGGATTTTGGATGTATGAAAATCAAGTTATTTACGACGAAAGTTGCCAAAATGACGATTTTGGGGCGTTTTTCACACGCTATGTCTTTTGTTCCGTTCACCTGAGTGCTTGGGAAAAATTCATAGGTGTTCAGTAAGCGATTGATCATGTGTGTACAGAACGGGAGAGCATTCTGCGCTTAATTGTGATAATTTGATAGTAAATTATAAAAAGTTGTAATTTCATAGATGTTTCGCGTTTTGTCACTTTAATAAAATCCACATATGTTTCTCTCCCTTAGACTTATGGAGACTGTACAAAATTACACTTTTTACCATTTATTTTATAGCTATAACATTCAGAATTCACTCCAATTTCGTATACACATGTCCCATCACCTACTGAACACAATTTTTACCACGCACTAAGGTCAACGGAACAAGAGATACAGTGCTTGAAGAACTCTTAAAACTTATGCAACGTTATTTGCTCTCCTCATACAAAAGAAATGCAAAAGTAAATATTATTGGAGTTTCTGATTTTATGGGAACATTATCATTTGATATGTTGCAATTGGCTTATCCATGTTGGTGTTTTTGGCGGAAATCATTTGCATTGTCCTCAGACCACATTTATTCTCAGATAAAACAAAACGAAACATAGAATATACAAAATGAACAAAAAATAGGTATATTTATATACAAATCATTAATATTGAGATTAAATCTCCACACTAATTAGAATATCTTGTCGAGTGCTCTATAGTGAAACCCGTATTCACGGATATCTCCCGAAAGTAAATTACGAAAAACAACAGCAGTTCTTCACAAATGAAGACGTGTTTGATGTTTGGGGGAACTACAGCAATGGGTACGGTATTATTACATAAATTTACTTCCGTAATGTGGATATTTTTGTTGGTAATTAAATAAGTATGATAAAAATATTAATTTTGAATTTACCTCTTCACTGAACTTAGAGAAACTTGCCGAAAAAGTGAACCACCGAAGGTGCTCGTACCTTAAATTATATTGTAAATAAATAAGTGTTGAGGTTTTATTAACGAATTTTAAGCAAAACATTAAGTCAATTAATTTGATTGTTTATTTTAATTGTTCCTGACACTACATAAACAAATAATTAGTATTTTGTCCACTTTACCTTCCCTCAGAATTTTGTAATGATCGGACAAAATGATTATATCCAACAGTAACATGCATTTCGTTGAATTTAAATAAATACCATGCGAATAAATATTTCGCATAAACACAATATTATTAATAAGTAAATAATAAATATCAAGGTTAAGGAATGTACTCAGTTAGTCGATTTTCTATTTGTTATTTTTTAAAGTCGCAAACGGATTATGATATTACCCACTGCATCACACTGGTGTCTTTGCCGCCGGTCGACACTAGTCGCGTATCTTCCTGAAGAAACGTCACATTTGTAACATGGCTGCTATGACCACAGTATGAATGATGTAGACACTGAAAATTACATAAAATCAATATAATTTTTATGAATAATAAACAATACAGGGAAAATAAAGTGTGTGTTGCGTTCTGTGTTATAATTATTCTATGTATAAATTGCAGCTTACCTTTGGTTGGTTGGCAGGATATGAATACAGTTTAACTCTGCCAAAATCATCCGCACTCGCCAATAAACTGTTATCACAGCTCCTTGCGCACGCATTAATGTCACTACCATCTGCGTGCTCCGGCCAAATTCCTAAACTTTGAAACGCCAACGTGCAAGTGTGCGTCGCCCACTCCACGTCGCGCAGGGAACTGCTGTGTACAATTTGGCGACAGGTCGCTGCATTCCCTAAACAAGTTACGAACAGTACAATAGTATTAATTGTATTAATGTTCTTCGCCCGTACACAAACTAAGCACAAACTGTACGCGTGCAACTTACAGAATAAAATCTCGTAGTCTCCCGAGTTGCTTCGCAGAGTTTGATTATCAATTGCCCAGTCTAAATGCGTTACAACACTAGAATGACCCTGTAAATCAATTATTTAAATATTTAATGATATTATAGAAATCCAAAATTTTAAATTAATTTAATAAGTGAATTCTACCTTTGCTCTCTTACGACTTGCTCCCTTTACATTGCAGCAAGAAAGGATAGAATTATAAGTTCAATTACTTAATAATATTTAAAAAAATTGAGTAAACATACCATGCACTTCCCAATGCGAGAGAAACGGCAACTATCTGACACTTGATACACGTAAATGTTGTTATCCCTTGAACCAATTGCAAACATAGCGCCATCTGCAGAAAACTGCATGGACTGAATAGGCTCGGTGCCATCTTGAAATTTGCCTAAACCCTCACGCGTCTGTGAATCGAACACCAACCACTGGCCTTGCAGGCAACCAACAACAATGACTGCACCGTCTGCGGAGAATGCTGCACATTGCGCTTGTTCCTGAATAGAATTAGAAAAACATTACTTACTTTGCATTGTACAGAGTGATAACTTTAAACTAACCTACTAAATGAACTAACTAAACTAATATTATAATGATACTAAACTACATCCCATTCAAACGAGTTCTGACAAGTTTATTCTACATAATAATACTCGTTGAATCGTTTATATCCTGACATTAGAATAAATTCCACGTACCCCTATATCCTTACTCCATAGAATACTATGCGACATTGAATCCCACATTTGCAGCAATTTGTCATGCCCTGCAGTAGCAAATTGCGGGACGGTTGGATGCGCCGCCAAGGCCCACACCTCCTCCGTATGGCCAAGAACAATTGGTTGGAAACCCAAATCGACAGTGCCAGCCAAAATACAGTTTTTCGTAGTACCCACGAGAATCAGAGATCCCCTGCCCTCCGATAAAAATCTCACACCACCGAAATGACCTTCAATCTGTATTTCGTCTCTATATTTAGACAAGTTGGAATCTGATTTAATCACCCGACCATCTTTCCCTCCTCCAGTAATGACACTACCATCTCGAGTTACACAAATACTAAATACTCCGCCATTGTGTAAGCCCTTGATTACTCGTTGGAGGCTATTAGTTCCACGTCCCCATACAGTAAGGTTACCGTTGGAATCGCCGGTGACCACATCGCCTGTTTGGAGGAAACCCACACAGAGAACGTACTTAGGCTTGTCACGGCTTTCAAAGATGCCATTGCGTTTGTACAACATTCCCCCAGCGTCCAAAGTCCAAAATGCCACGTGGGATTTACCGCAGGTGACAATGCTGTTGCGTTCCAGGGGGTGGAATTCAGCTGCTAGGACGGTATCAACTGAACACTATATAAATACCATTAGAATAACAAATGCAGTGTTAGGTTTAATAATAGACTGATTTTGATTTAATGTAAATGAACAAATGTAATAAAATTACCTTAGTTTCTGTAATTTTCGACCCATTGTCACCTTTCTGCCAATCCCAGACAGATATAACATGGTCAGGAGAATCATCAACAGCTACTAAAAAAGATCCACCGTCTGCTTTGCTGAAGGAGATACAACATACCGCAGCGCAGAAGTCGTTTACGCCAATTACAGCTTGTGTTTGCAATGACACCGAGTTCCAGACACGCACATGCGGACGTGCGTCGCGTTTATCATGCCCAGCACATTGACCACTAGCGACGAGGATCTTATTTGGATGAATGGCTAGACTGAAGTATAGATATACTGTATGTAGTTGAAGTTTTGAGGTAAGAGATAAACCTACCTTTTAACATCATCCGTATGTCCTAAATAATGTCGTTGAGACTGCTCCTCGACGTTGTACAGAACTACAGCTGCCGCCACAAAGTAAACCATTTCGCTTGTTGGCAGAATGTACAAATTCGAGCGGCAATCGCGCCCACGGTAGCCGTAAACCCAGTCCAGCTTGAGTTTCTGTTGCGGGGCGACGTTAACTTTGGTTAGCTCATAGCTATCAGCCTGTGGGGTTGGCACGTACATGATGACGGGACGGCCGCGCAGTAACATCTTAACTGTGTGGTCGTCTGGATTGTAAACTGTTTCCTTTGTTCTACAATAAACATAATTACAAAACGTTAGATTTTATAAGAAAAACTAAAAAAACAATATTATTCAACATTATTAGTACGTATGTTTATTTCACAGTCGAGTTTGTTTTCTTCTTCATAGAAATTACCTGGTGGCCATTTTGATGAAGCTGATACAGCGATTGTTGACGTTTTTTGTGAGATGTTGTTATACTCAGCGCGGTTGTAACACAACTGAATATAACTAGGCTTATGACGTTACTTTATTTTTAGCGTTGCTACTGATTCTGGTTATGTTGGTTAGTTGGATAAGTCGCGGTCTGGCGATTACCGAATCGGAGCGGCCGACAAACTCACCGCCGTGTTCAAACGATTTGAAACATTTAACACAATTCAAGCAGGAATTCCTTATAACCATTGGCTACATAACTAAAGTTAACTATACCAACGAAATGAGTAATAGAACAACAGAGGTAACACAGTTACCCAGGAAGAAGTACCTAACCGTACCTTTACATTCGCTTCGTACAGGATGCTGTATTCCCCCTGTCGGACGGAAATTACAGTGGACGCGACTCAGCTGTACGGTGTATGCCAATATTAATTACAACTCTTGCAATGAACTAATATACGAACAATTCTGTAGGTACATGTTCAGCATTTCCGGTTTAGTCGCACCACAACAAATACATTACGTAATCATGTTATTTAGAGGTTAGGATTACACGGATTGGTCTCAAATAACATGCTTTATCTTCGTGTGCATCACAATAACAATAGTAATAATAATAACACTAACCCAAATTGTAAATTGTGAATTATAAATTAAATACATGCGCAGATAATAAACATAACAAACCAAAACATACCCATGTCGAATATTCGGTGTAATAGTGGCATTTGGCTTTGTGTAAAGGTTTAAAAACGATTTGGTGGAAAATCTAAAATACAACAAAACATACGAAAACAAATAATTAAGAACAAACATGCGCACAATACAGACAAACATAAGACCGTAATTAAATTACTAACAATTACTGAACTATGAATTGAAATAATCACTACAAACAAAAACACACTTAAAGTCTGGTTACTAAAAAGTATAAAGTCAAGTAATTAGAATTGAATGCCCAATAGTTCTAATTAAAGTGTGAACTTACTTGGACTGCGGATTACCTAGGGTCTGATTAAAGTCCCCAGTGGAGTTCCATCGCTTGTGCAGACTGGTGGAGTTGAGACTGATGTGCGGGCTGCTACTCACCGGCGGCCGCCGCGAGAGGGGCTGTGGGGTGGCTCGCGGGGACGGAGACGGAATGGGAGACACACTGCTTGAACTCTGCGAGTCGCTATGAAGGGACCCGGTGGACTGATAGTGAGTTGCACGTCGTGGAGGCAGTGTTGAACCGAAACTTTTTCTGCTTTCCAGCATGTTATATCTTTGTGTATGCAAATTAAAATTTAGTGTTATAAACGGATGATTCAGAGTTTTAATGCGGGGGTAATGAGGTTCTTCACTCACTTAGACGATGAATAATTATGCCGCAAGCGTGCATCATGTGAGGGGCCATTGCGGGCTGGCGTGGACGGAGCGGATGAAGGTACATGATTCAATTGATTCGAACTGCCGAATTTGGAACCTTCGAGAATAGTGATGCGGCGCAGGGTTTCGGCGAGGGTTGCCTTCAGGCACACGAGCTCATCTCCTTGCTCGAGGACCCTACGTTCCAGATCTGAGATGCGGTTGGCGACCCCAATGCTTTCAGTCTCCAACATATCATCTAGAATAAAGTAATTAATTAATATACACAAATTATTGCAAATTGCATCCAATTGCATATAATATATTAATATAGGTAAATATTAGGTAAAACTAATTACATTTAGACATAATTAATTAAGAGAAATGTATCCTTACTGTAGGAGTTGATGAGTCGCATATTTTGTATTGCTGTTTTGTATAAACTCATTTTACTAAATTTATTTATAGAATTCTTATCGTTGTTAAAATCAGAATGTGTATAAAAATCTCCTGAGGTGTTAATTATATAACATATGGTAATTATTATTTCCTTGAATTTAAAATGTAAGTCACAACGGTTACCGGAAAGTTAATGCACAATATTTAACACCAAATACGCTAACTTGTCTAACTTGAGCAAATGCAACATAACAACTCGATGTGCTATCAAAAGGTCACCGGATTCAGTGTAAAAATTCAGCAGTCACATGAATAATGAGCGAACGCAGAATATGATTAACATTAACACATCAAAAATTTATGTATTTATAAATATACAAATAGTATACATAGCTCGCTAAACAAATACAATGAGGTATAAGTGGTATAAGTTATAGAATAATGGAAATATGTGTCAATTAAGTTGCCTATTCATTCTGAATATACCTATAATTACACGGTGTTAGAATTGTAGATGCAAGTCGCGTGAGATTAGAAACTGCGATTTTGAATCTTTGAAATATGTAGAATATTATGTAAAAATATCATTGCCGGATAAGGCCCCATTTTTTCAGAATCATTTAATAAATGTGTGTTTTATGTATAGAAATATATGAGAGTGACATGCCCACATCACAGTTTGCATATTCATCTGTGATTGATGTGAAGCAGACGAATGATACCTGGGATAAGTTTGTAGCCGCCCTATGTGCTACTTTGATTAAATCTTTAATTCAATAAACTCATGATTTTGTTTAATTAATTCTGAAAAAATGGGATCTTACCTGGATTTTCAGGAACCGAAAAAAAAAACTAAATGCCGACCAAAAACAAAAACCGAAGAATCTAAATTGGAACCAAAACCCGTACTATTATTTTTAAATGTTTCGTTTTTTTTTGTTGTTTTCGGTTCCAAACAGTACCAGTTGAAAAATGCAACTTGTATATAAAAACAATACGAGTTAGAGAAATGTAAGATAGAAGTAGATATGTTTATTTTAATTTATATTTAAGGAAACCTAGCATGAAACGGTCCGGAGAGAAGAACAATAGCGACACAAAACGAAACAAACAAAAATTGAATAATAATATTAAATAAACAAAACCAATTAAGAATATTAAACTTAAGATTTGTTTTTCATGACTTTTGTATACAATTTCTGTACATAATGTAACATTTACATATATTTTTACATTTTTCTTTTACCTTTTTAGAAATAAGATTGAATTTGTAAGTTGGACCCTAAAAATTTGGAACCGGAACCATTTTATAAACCGTTTTGAAACCGGAACAAAAATAAATAACGTTGCCTGGAACCGAAACCGAAGCGGACCCGGACTGTTATTTCATTTCGGTACTAGTTCCAGGATATTATACACAATATTCTACACATTTCGAAGACTCTAAATGATCTTTTCTAATTTTACACGTTTCTCTTGGACAAGACTAAACTATCGTAATTCCAAAACTACACTAACCATTTGTTACACGGTAAGAACAAAAAGTCTCTATATAGACTTTTATCACCTAAATTTAAATCCGCAATGGTTATTTATTTTCTTAGCAGTGTTTAATGATCAATCCTGCCGATATCATCTCAGTGCTTGAGAAAAAAATTAATTGCAATAACTACAAATTCTAATACGCTATTCTAAATCGTAATCACTGCACTCAGGAGATAGAAGGAAAAAAATATGTAGTCATTAATCAATACATTTAACATTAACATCCGTAAATACGCGTCATAATTGTGGCATTTTGTGGCAATTTGTCTGAAATTCACAGCACTGGTTTATAGTAACCTGGAAATATCGACATGAATTATTGGAATTTCACTGTACTATGTAGACTAAACCTGGGAGATACGGAGATTGCTGTATCTTTTGTGTCGTTAACCTCGGAATGTAATTTGAAAACATTCATAGCTGTTCAGAAAGGAATTTAATGTGTGTGTACACGAAATTTGATGCGAAGTAATTTTAATTGTGATAGCTATCCAATAACAATGGTAAAAATATTCCTATGTCATGAAATTTATTTTCATATTGATTCCAATTAAATATATATGTACAATGATTGCATTGTGTGTTTTGGTTCTGCACACTGTCGTTTCTCTTATAGTATTGCAAAAATGCGTTAGGTTTGGTTTTGTTATATTGTGTATATATTAAATTTTTTATGTGAAAACAATTTTTATAATGCTACGTTATTGCAAAAAATATAATTCGCGGCCTTAAAACAGAAGACTGATCAATATTTTTCAAAATGCGTTTCATCTCCCCCAGTTTTTGTCTAGTCCAATCCTGCATTATTTCTACTTACTCCACACTTCAAACGCTGTTTGCGATGTATCGACTCTGATTTCGGTCATTGTTATTTCCCAAACTGGATATTAGTTCAATTATTAGTAGTTAAATACATTCATTAGTTGGCAGTAAATCTAATATAGTTTAAAATTTAATAGTTTATTTCATTGTTAACAATTTTTCATATTTAATACCATTAATTTAATACAAATTTAAATATTTAATGTAATTATTAATCTTGTAGGTAAATACTTCAATACTTTGCACTTAGATTTGCACTTTTGGACGTTGCTACTGATTCTATAATCAATTGACTGTGTTATTAATTTATTTCATTCCGTTTAACTTTTGGAAATTGAAGATCTTTCTTTGTACGAACAATTTTGCACTTGAATATGATGATGATGCGTGCACGCCAGGGTAAAATTCATGTTTGTTGTGAGCGATGTTTTCACCCGCACTGAAAGACGGCCGGCTGGCTGGCGGCGGCGACAGCGGCAACATGAAGCGTAAACCGTCGCGACGCCGATGCTCCTAATCGATATACGCGCTATGGTATGCACACCCTGCTGACGATGCGTGCAGATACCCTTCACGGTCATGTGATAAGCACGTTAACATTTCACTCTCGTTAGAGTACATTATGCTATGAATTTAGAAGGGAAGGGAAAACCTAATTGGTGTTTAAATATGTATGTAAAAAATCAATAATCATGTGCGTAGAAGGAGTTAACACGACATTGGAAAATAAAAACCGCCATACAAAGCTACACAAAATTATCGGCTTTTTCAAAAAAGAATTGAAGATGAAAATCATTGGCTGTAAATTAAGTCACATTAAACTGTAAGGGTCATCTTAACAGTTTACTCTTTAGTTCTATGAAAGAAAATATAACAAAATTAAATGTAATTCATTTCCTAATTTCCGGTTCTCGTAAAATAGTTGTTTTGTAGTTACTTACTTGAAATTGCTAAAGAATTATTTTAATGCAACGTACATTGGGTTGTCTATAGTCATACCTCATCTTTAAAGAAAAAATAACTAATTGAATGTGAATTTAACATTCTTATATAAAATTAATTATTAAATTGTGTGTATTTACGGGTATGTTGTGAATTTCAAGCTAGTGCCCTTAAAGGTCACCCACATCGTCAAGGTCAGCGAAAGCGAAAGTTTCAATTAATCCAAGTGCTCATTATTAGATGTTGCCGCACGCAATGTGGGCACACATACACATACTCGACACCTCACACCCAAATTACAATCGCATCATCGACCCCAAAGTTTGCGTGCAAAATAAATTACCTTCATTTCACGCTTGAGCCCTTATTAACAAACAATAAGCATTATATACCACCGATTATAAATCAATATGTATTCATGACTTTATATTAAAATTGATTTCTATGTCTAGCTTTCTGTGAGGTTAGTTTGAGGTTATGTGAGAATTGCGTTACGTTTCTGCAAATCGTGCTGTGCGGGTATGAAACGCGATTCAACCAATTTAGATTTAAGCTGGGTGTATATAGATTTGTGTTTCCAATTTCCGGCATTGTTATGACTGCAATAATAGCGCAGTATCGATCAGATTGCGATTGTGATATTTTTAAAAAATTACTATACGGATCTTTATATAAGCAACAATAAATTAATATAAACTGTAAATAGTTACAAATAGAAGCTATATATTTATATATAAATTAAATTTACATTTTTAAGGGTTTCAAGAAAAATATTAATTTGTAGTGCAAGTACAAATTGTAGTCATCGATTACAATATGTACAGAATAAAAGGAAAAGAAAGTAAACGGCATATAATGGAATAATGGAAAATAAGCGCCAGATTTGAGTTTAGTACACTTTACCTTTATTCGTTGTTGAATCGGTTGAACTCATTGTTGAATTCGTGGTGAAGTGCACCATACAGCCAGAAACAAGTAAGTAAATCAAGTAGAAAGCGCGGAAAGATTTCAGCGCAAATTTCTGACCACCCACAATGCAATTCTCACGTAACCTCTAACTAACTTCACAGTAAACTCAATATAAATAATGAAATTAATGTACTAATGTACTAATAAACTTTTAACTAAAAAAAGTATAATATGTAAATACTTGTACATATACATTTATATTTATACCAACAGTAAAAGAAATATATAAAACAAAATCATAAAAACAAAATAAAAATGCAAATTCCCATCAACGAATATTGAAATATTTGATAGGAAATTAATATATTTGAAATATTTAAATAAATATAGACACAGATTTACGTTAAATAAAATTAGTGAGAGGCATTTTTAACTGAGTTTTGCATTTTAATTGTAAATATTGGCGTTGTCCTGATAAAGCTATTTTAATTAAATAAAATTAATTGGTCGGCAACAGAAACAGTGTGGCATAAATACACATTCTCCACTTATTTACAAATCAATTAATTGATACTATTTTAATATATATCTACATAAATGAAAGCTAACTATAAATTGAAGTATTGTTACCCAATAAAATTCAACCTGCAAATGAAATAAGTAGTTTATAAGTCCGTGGCTCATAAGCGAATTAAATTACGTAATTTTATTGTGAAACATAATTATGAATAGTGCCCGGATTTCGTTAGTTTAATTATATTTTAGTTTGGCGACTCAGCGAATCGAAAACATGGAGGCGCTTTATAAATATATAATAAAAATATTAATGAATCAAACACATACCTACTTACATTATTCACAACTTTATTACCCCAACTCACTTCTGTATTAAGAAACGCGTGTAGTTGGTATGTACTATATTATAATTCAAACCACATATCACTTCACTCCTCGTACAATCATTAATATGTACTAAACAATTGAATCAGAAAATCACCATGCAGCGCACCTGCCTGCTTCTGACTGTTACATCCTGTCATTTACCCATGAATGCATTGCAATGAATGGCCTTGAGTTTTAAATCATCAGCGACTATTCAATAAACGTACAGATTGTTATATTGCAGCAAAATTAACGACATTACACAGAATAAATGTGAAAATGTTTGTTTCGCACGTACATTTCATGATTTTACTTAGCTATTATTGTTGATGATGATCGCGGGCAATCGAGGAAGTTCGTTTGATTACAAGGTATTAGCATTTTTCTTGAGGTATGTACGTAGAGTTTAAGTTTAAGTAAGTTCGGCTTGCACTTTCTTTACGTGATCGGCAGTCTAATTCTACTTTCTCTGCGGGAAATTAAATTGTGCAGGAGTGCAAGTAGACAATTGCGCTATTTATTGTAAGTGAATAATTATAGAATAGAAATAAGGCTGAGCAACAGAAAAAGAAAAAGTAATATAATTAAAATATTTTAAAACCATACTTCTGTTCTTAGAAATCTTAATTTGACACTAAAAGTTTATAGCTAGGCGCATGAAATGGCAGAAAAGGCAAAACAATGGGTCATACCATGATAAGTGAACAGGCAAAATAGCGGACCGTTATGTTTCATCTTCATATTTAGTACACATGAAGTACTCCCATACATAGGAGAAATAGGAAAGTTTGAGATTTTTGCATAGATAAAATATTTTTCAGACCTTCCTTCCAAATTTCATTAAAAAATGCAATTTTACGCAAACATAACATCACAAAAATTACAATTTTTAATTATATTCTAGATATATTTAGAAGCATGAATTAAATATCAAATTACAACTGAAATAAGCTTCCATTCGATATACAACATGACAACTTTTGAATTTTTTGATTTGTAAGGTCATTCAAAACAGAGTTAGAACTTGAATCTCTGAAAAACACACCTTTCTAAAATCCTTGAAAATTTTAAGATATAAACCTGCATATAAGTATATTTCTTTGTTCACTAAAATTGAAATGCAAATTTCGTATTCTGAAGTGCAAGTTTCAAAAATCCAACCGAAAAATTCAAAGTCGAAATCTGTTTTGAATGATCAGGAAGATAAAAAAAAAGTTGGATATGCAGCATATCAAATGAAAGAATATTTCAAAAGCTGCAGTTTGATAGCGATTATAGCCTGAGAAATCATAATTTTTTATTATGTCGTGTTTGCGTAAAATTGCACCCAAGAACTCTAAGCATAGAAGAACAAGCATGGCTGATGTTCTTAGCTGGTCATAGATGTGGAACAATAAACTTTGACCATAGAAAACTCATGATGAACTAATCACATAAAAATAGAAGCCAAGCAAAAGTGCGTGATACAACATCGGTTTAGCAGTGAGAAAGAAATGATAATGCAATACTGTATATTATTATGAGTAAATTTTGCCTATAATCAATTATAGAACCCAATCTAATTTCTTTTTAATATCTAGTTTTAGGGCCGGTGTTTCCAACTGTTCATAAAGTGGTCAGTATTTATCTACATATCAACTAACTCCATTGGGATTTTTTTAGGGAGATAACTATAGATCATTGTATTGGCAGTTGAAAAGACTAGCCTTTAATAAAAAAAGACAATAATAGAAGGATAAAATAATCGTGAAGGCCTTGCAAATAGTGTCCGACCGAAATTTCGGTTTCGGTTTCGGCCAGTTTCGGCCAAAAATCAT
>JAODVP010134456.1:0-11108 GCA_025400035.1 Tetradonia laticeps
TGCAACTGGCGACCATCATGGAAGACTTTAAATTAATTTCATTCAAAACATCAAAGAAATCGGTAGGCCGCGACGAAACGTTAAAGTGGTTCAATCTAAGACGTGACTTTAGAGTAGGTATCGTTTTAATACATCTTATCTAACTTATGGAAAGCCTAGATCACTTTAGAAATATATTAAATATTGAAAAAGTTTTGTCACAAACTAGGAATATGCTTTAATTGGACATTCCTAAAAATATTAATTTTTCTCTCATTATTAAAAAAATAATTTAGTGTTAAAATAATTAAGTGTTATACCATTTTGGAGAGTCCATTTGGAAAGCGCTAACTCTTACAGTCACTTACCGAAAAAGCAAGATTCATATGTTTTCAGAAGAGACTGGTCAAAGTTCACTCATAGTGTTTTTTCAGGTCATAATTTGACATAAAACGGATATTTTCTGGAATATTCGTTTTCGGGTTTTTCGCCGAAAATAAAAAACAGATGTGGGATGGACTCCATTGACAAATGTATTGTAAGAGGTAGGTTATTTCTTGGGATAAGAGGAATGGAACGAGGAAAGGTACAAATGTGCACTGGCCTTATAGTTATAGTAATGTTGCAAGATTTTCATTTTCCAGTTCCGATTGGTAAGTATACAAAATACGAATTGATCAACATTTAGGAGTTGATATATCATGTCAAAAATCTATCTATCTATTCGACTTCTAGTTTCAACCACAAATGACCTGAAAATTGCCATCAGCTCTATAAACCTAGTTCAAACTGGAATTTGTAAATGGTTGGAAAATTTCGATCAGACATGAACTTTATTTGCTTTAATTAATTGATATTTATTTAACGTTAAACTAAAAAAAATCTACTTCACATTTAACAAAAATTTCATTTAGGTATATAATGTTTAATATTGCATATTTATTTTAATATGAAAGCCAAACAAATTTGCCCTACTTCAACTTTGTATGCACCATAGATTTTCCCTTCTTCCTGAACCAGTTTCGGAAAATATCTGAAAATATCTCAACTGCGCCATTTCACGCGAACGCACGCCGCCGCCAGACACGCGGTACACTCGCGTATAATAGAAATTCGAGATTACGTGTTTACGGTTATGACCGTTATCAAAAAATTGCTTTCCAAACACGCAAAATTAAACGTCAAATCGTTCATGCTAGCGTTAGCTGCGCGCATAGAATCTCACAAACACAAAACCACGCGAAACATAAACAAATAAACAAAACCTGAATACTACCAAAATTTAATTAATTTAACTTTAAAATTAATTATAAACAATTTTAAATGTTTACCTCGCACACCGCAAATAATCTAAACTCAAATTGTGGCTGTTAGATGCTGTAGCTTAAATTTTATTAAGCGCGAACAATTTCCGGCCTGCTTTCTTTTCCTTCGCGACTTTTCCTTATGGCTTTTGCTTCCTGGCTTCCCACATGCCGTTGAATGGGTTGGTTGCTTTTTTGCGCAAAATGTGTGCGAAATCATTTTCGAATCGTTTACTATAGCGGCACACACATGTCAGGTGAAGCACTCGCAAAGCCTTTTTAATAGCCGAGGAAATAACCGAATAACAAAATAACGCGCTGGCTGAATGAGATGAAAACGTACAAGTCGCTGCCAGAGGCGTGAATTGTACAAGTGCAATTGACGTGAAAACCGAGTGAAATTGCAATCAATTTATTGCTTTTGTTGTGTTATAATGTGTTATCTTTGTTGGTTTCTACACTTCAGTCCATACTTTAGAACCAAAAATTGTTTTCTTCGGTAGCTAAATTTAGGTAAATGTTTAAATAAATATTACCGTCATGGCATTGTAATTGTATAGTAAAACATCGAAAAGTATTTTCCGCAAGTATATTGCCTGTCTGAACAAAGTCGATATCCGTGTGTCATGACACGCCGCGCGCCCGCAGCAGAAGGAAAATGTAGTCCTGACTGCTCTTCGGTGGAATTTTTCCTCGGCTGGCGTTGTCAAAAGAAATCAAGTGCAACTGAAGCGACAGCGAAGGTATTTTGGAGGAAAACAACGCAAACACACAGCAGAAAGACGCGGATTGTTACTATAATGCACTAAGCATTCGGATATACCGAGTGTTTCCCTGGGGGCAAGCAGATTCCACCATTCCAAGCTTTACTCTTTATCGCACGAGGGCACAGAGTAGTATTATTTTAGAGAAGCCGCCGTTCACTTTGTAGATGCACTGCGGAGGAATTGTGGTGCATTCTTCAATCCCCATTGCGCTTTCTTGTCACATATGCTCAACCGATCGAAGCGCGCATTGATACGGGATGAAGTGGAAAGATTTCCCTGTACAAGAGACTAAGTTTTCTCTCTTTTGATTTTGTGATTCAGTTTATTTTTATCAGACAACGTACTATAAAACCAACAAAATCTTATATTTTAATTTAATCTTTCAGTCTCATACATTGAAATTAAAATCAATGAAGCTTCTTGGAATTCTCCACAGACATCATATCACTTAAATTACATCAATTTCAGATCAATAACGCTTTGTTCTTTTTTCACCTTCGACGCGTAGAGTTTCCGCTCCACGAACCTTCACGATTGCAAGTTGGAAATAGGGAAAGCTTTTATAAACCCAATACGAGTAACTAATAAATAATTAAATACGGAAGCAGCACAATAAAATGTGCTTTCATATAGGTACTACCTCATATTTCATTTTCATTTCGAACCTTATGATTTCCTCCCTTGGATGGAGAAACCTTGTGTGTTTATTTTCCCCAGATTTTCCAATATTCTCCTCTTCACTCTGCTGAAACTTGCCGAGACTCGCGTTTCGCGCTTGGTGTCACCTAGAAAGTGTAAAATAAAGAAGTGTATTGAATGACGCGGCGACTTTTATCCACTCCAGGCTTGATTACTCGCGAAGGTGACTTTTGCAAGTATTCCACTATATTCCTCTTGCACTCTTCCACTATCCTACTATAACAAAGCGTGCATTCTTGCGATGTAAGAAAACCTAAGACCTGGGTCAGCGTCAGAGGCACAAGTCAAGTAGTTGAGTAGTTGCGAAGTTGGGCATTTTCTAGATAAAAACAGCTAAACGTAAAGACTGTGCCGGATAAAAAAAATCAGGACAAAGCAACGGAAAGGGAAAAAGAATGAAAGGGTGCCCTTGACTAGCGTGCAGTCGACTCCTTGAAATGTTATTACATTACAAAGAAAAGAGTGTGCTGAGAGGAGGTTGTACAGGTGGAACATGCTAGGGAAAGTCCTTCAGCTCACGGGCGCTTTTTTCCAGTGGAAAGTTTCATATTACCTATTACAGACTGTTAACTGGAGGGTTTTCGTCTACATACTCTGTACTAAGGAAAACTTCAGTTTAAATGAAGGAATCATTTATAACGAATGCAATGTTCTATAATTATAAATTTGTATATAAATGCAACTGGTTGAGTTACTAATTTCATTGGATACATTTCATAGTACGTATTTTGACAATATAATAACCTACTCAAATTTAGAAAGTTAGTTTCTAAGCAGCATTAGTGTATCCCAGGAAATGCATAGAGATTTTGAAAATTTCATTGGTTGAATTGTGGAGTTGTTTACGTTTAAAGTTCAACTTCACCTGGTTGATTTGATTCATAGGCGTGCACAATTTGGATTATTATTGTGATAGCTAGGCAATAAACAAAAGTGGCGCGTGCATTCCGCAGCCTCAATAATTTTGCGCAAAGTAGAATTCTGCAAAAGCAATAATAACGCACTTATTGTGATGGATCTGGAATGACCAATGTAGTGTCAAGAGATTTTAATCATGTTATTACATCCATTCATGAGATCTAGTGATCTGCGCTGCAGATGCGTCGATTACATGTGTTTAGGCGCGTGGCGACTTTCATGGTTGTTTGACGCCAGTGACTGCAAGTCTATTTTTGGAGTTTTCGATATTATATATTTTTAATGCTTTGCTATAATAAAAATAGCAATATTACAGTTCTTCATTAATCAACAACGCTTATTTTATCCTTGGAAATAGACTGATTTAGTTGGGTGGTCCATTAACACCGCTACCCAAAGTTCCTCTTAGTATGGGGCAATTGGGACGAAAAACACGTATTGTAAAATTGCATTATTTTTGGTTTTATTGTATAGTAGAAAATCTAAAATTTTAATGTGATGAAGTCACATGGTTAAAGTTGTTATTCTAAAAAAAAGTGGTGACGATTACTTTTTGAACGGTGTGCCACGTTCCCCCAACTTCCTATACCTAAAAACCTTCCAAAATCTCATCAACTCTAGACATATCTAGCCCAAATTACTGTTAGGATCACATGTTTATAGGACAGTCATTCGATGAACAATACACAACCATTTTCTATAGAGCTTTGTTACGCGGAAGTTGCAACTTGTTATAAATTACAACTTGCAAGTCAGAAGTTCGAATAACAGTTTGATATCGCGCAGCATGTCGTCACTGCGCTTTGTTCGAAATTGTCTTGTTGTGATTGCGTGGTTACCTCCGCTAAACGCAACGTTTAATTGCTTTCGCTGTAATTGCCTTTTGAAAATTCGAAATTTCCTCCGCTACGCGTTGTAGCATTTTACCATCGCAGCGCCCGAAAGAGCAAAGATTGCGGTCGAGGAAATAATCAGAAAAGTCAAGCCAACCGCCGACGCTAGCGTGAAAATGACATTTTGTTTCTAGCGTCACTCCAGCCCTGACTAAATTACATTCCTAATTACAGACTAATAATTACGCAGTCTCTACATTGAAAAGTTTTAAGTTCTAAACAAATTGTGATTGTTTCTTATCAAATGTTATGAAAACAAAGTTCGTCCAACGCGTGAAAACCCAGAGCCCGGAGGAATTTACTGCTCGGCTGGAATTTAATCGAAATTATTGAATCCTCGCCCCAATATATATTAGCATCAGTTGCGCCAAGTGGTTTCCATTCATCCCCAGCATGCTGTTGTTGCTTTGGCTACGCGTCGACGTGTTGTCGTCTTGTCTTGTTGAATGCCTAATGGTAATGGTACTTTATTGTAAGACCATCAATCAACTCGCCCTCGCAAAGTTTAATCTAGCAGCGGCCTGGGGCTCCAGTAACAGACTTTTTCACCGGGCTCAGGATAGGGACTGACTAAGAGATGGAATACGATGTGTAAACCGTAACAAATTTGCCTTATTTCCCCGTTTTAAGTCCGCCCGCGCGCACTTTACAACAATACATCATTTTTTACTTATTGCATCATAAGCGGCGGCCGAATTACTCCCCTTATTGAGGGCATGAGGATGCAACCACCGGCTGCACACAAGGACGGATTTCCGCGAGTAACGCAGGCGCACACATCGAAAATATTAATTTAATTTGCATGACTGCGCAGGACTGATCCACACTCCCTCCGCTAAAATTCATCTCTGCGCACTAGCATGAAATAACGCATTAAGAGTCATGAGTAGAGTGTACTTGAAGAAAGTCTGATTAATTTCCACTCTAATTGCAGTAAATACCTCACTCGGAATGCCGTCAATGATGCCGTCAGCATAAGTCTATGCAGGAGGCTAAATTATGTCTGTAGTAAGTGGAACTTAAAGCAAAACATAATTAAGCTAGCAAAGTATCTAATTTTTATTATTTAATTAAATTCCACGGCGAAATTACTGCCTTAATGTATTTTTTATGTCTTTCGTGGAAGTTGGTGAGGTCTCTGGTGTCAATAACGTTTTATAGGAGTTCATTTCTTCCGTTGACACGCAACACACAACACCCGAACAGAAATAAGGTTAGAAGAATGCTGATTTAATTAAAAATCGCGTTGATTTGATTTTATTTGTCCATTACTGTCGGCTTATACTAACAATCACTCCCTAGGAAGACCCCATGGCTAAACAATCTTGTAGAAGGACAAGGGTGTTGAAATTGGTAAATTCGTAACGCTAAACCTATTATAGCCTATGTCTTTGGTAGGAAGAGAAAGAAACAGTTGCGGTTCTTTGTAAATTGCACTCGCAATCACCACGACGGAGAAAATCGTAGATTGACTCATGCGGATCAAAACCGAAAAGGAGAAGGTTAGGATGATGTAAATTACAGTCGACTGGATGCTAGGGGACGGGGGTAAAGGTGCGGACGGATGGGAGGCGAGAGTGTTGGGTTGTAGGCCGCCAAATTGGGGGGATGGATGTTTTATTAAGGGCGCGCTGCCCGCCTAATATACTCATGGAGGTGCATCGCAGGCTGTAATGTGCGATGCGTGCTCCTGCTGCATATTTTGCGCAGAGGGTGAAATATCACAAGCGGAGAGTATGAAATATTCACTGAGTAAACAGACCTAAACAGAACTAAACAGAAATTATGCATTTACAAGTATGTAAGTTTTAGAAGGAATTAGACCAGATTTCTTGACAAATTTGTGTAGAATTCTAGCGTAAATCTTGGAAAATGTCTCGTTTGATGATGAGCACGCCGCATGCAGGGTAACGTTTACATTAACAGCATAACAACATAAGCAACCATTGTTCCGCTCTGGTGATGCGCCAAAGCAGTAGCTGATGAATGATTGATTAAGTTCCGTTTAATCTCATACATATACATCGTGCGAGCGATTCGGGAGTACTCTGGGCGCACATTTGGAAACACTTTCAGTTCCCTCCACCTCAGCAGTACCATACGACGCAGTGCTACACCTCACATGGCTGCACTACATCACTACATCGCCACGTGAGGTGTTTTCGGCTGTTGGGATGCTGGAAGGAGGGTGGGCGTAGGTGCGAGAGCATTTCAGGAGGGTTAGTTGCATATGTGAATAGGGAATATATCAAAGTAACACCATGGCAACACTGCCACTGAGCAACAACATGCACTGCGTTGTTTAACCCAGGGGTGCAGAGGTTAGGTTAAAGGTTCTGAGATAGGGAGATAGGGAGATAGAGCGAGGTGGAAATTACCTAGCAACACACAACTGTATGATCTATCTAGGCCAGTCAATAAGCGCATTAAAAATAGCTAGAATGTTTTAATATATTGTAAAGATCAGTATCTGTAGTCTAAATCCTTTGTAGCTTCTTGAAGCTATTGAAACCTGTGCTAAATGTTTGGCACCCGAATAGCTGCAAAATTTAGGAAATGTTTCGTTTTTTCAGAAAATGAATTAAATTTTCAATAATATGAGATCAAATGTTGCACAGGAGTGGAAATGCAGCTCTTCAAAAAAGAATTATTTTTTTCACAATAGTGAAGGGTCCACCTTTGCTCAACTTAAGCCATCAATTTTTGGTAAATTAATTAGCAAATTTAATTAGCTTTAATTTCCGCACAAAATGACATATATGGACCGAACAGTTTAGTCCAATCTTTAAAAATAGCTGCAATAAAAACAGCTAAAATTGTAGAAGGTCGGCTAGTCTTGTTTCGTTAATATGTTGTTAGGACCAGTCTCAGTTCTTTAAGCCAGGTTTGCGGCTTCGGAAGTGTTGCACTTAACTTTTGGCACTCAAAAAACTATACATTTTTAGATATTTTTTCGGAATTTTTACTATATCTCCTAAAGTATGCTTTTATTTCAGTAACTATTAAGTATCGTTTTAAAAATAGATTAAATTTTCTGTTGGAAAGTAAATTCAATTATGTTTAGTCCTCAAAAGGCGATATATTTTTTCACAATAGTGTTTTCGTGTTTTTTTTTTTCAACTTTAAGGTACAACTTTGATTCTTCAATTTTCCTCGAAGGATCACTTGTTTCCACTAAATTTCAGGCTAAAGTTGAGCAAAACAGAACATTTACGTAGGAATTTTGAAAAAATCAGGTGTAGTATAACCAACAGAGTTGATTTTATTATCATTTTATAGTGAATTCAAACTATTTTCTTCGTAAAATGTATAATTCGGAAGATATCGTGAAAAACAAAGAAATTATCAAAAATATGCGAGTGCCAAAGTCATTCGAAGCTGTCAGCATGAAGGGCAGATACTGATCCCAATAACATCTTAAAAATTAAGAACTAGCTGCTTAATTGAGATTTTAGCCTAATAAAAAGCACTTACTGACATACTTATTCCTCCGTACTTTACGTTTTTAAGAGTTCTGGAAGAACACTTTGCTCTAAACATGTTAAGCAAGCATAACTAACTAAGTAACAGACTATTTGTGATTTTAATGGTTTCATTGACTGTATTTATCATGGATAGACAAAACTAATTTTAGTGCTGGAAAAATGTTTCTTTTTAAGATTAATCCGTCTTTTGATAATAACTAAGTCTAATTCTGTAGGTGCAGTTCCGCTGATCGCACTTTGATTCGATTCGATTTATGTGAACTTCCAAGGGTGCATATTGTGCAGTCATTCATTACACGCATGTTATCGATGCCTTAGAGCCCCAAGCCATGCACGTCTGCGCGCAATGTCGTCAAACGCCTATTCAATTCCTCAGTGATCGGTCGGCGTTGTATGCAAACCAGCAAGATTTGCGTTTATTTGCCTTTTATTCGTTTTTATTCCAAGCGGATTTAAGACCATAAGACCGGCAAAACAACGAGTGACGCATGTGGGGTGTGGGGTTTGAATTGCCGGCGTGGAGCGGACATATGCATGAAAATACAATCGATTTATTTGTTCAATGGCTGCGGCGACCCGCTGGCTGTTACGTGTGCCGAGTGCAAACTGCAAGCAGCGGCGAGGGTTGAGTGGGTATGCAAACACACCTTAAGGCATGTGTGCACTTTGCGACATCTTGTAACTTGCATAGAGGGTGAAACATTGAAGAGGTACTGCCATACCGTTGGAGAAATAAAGAAAAACTTGTAATTTCATAGACATCCTAGTCCACTTTAAGAGCCTTAGCACCTCTTAGACATTATATTCTGATATAATCTCTCCGCTGCATAGAAAGTCTTCTTGTCTCGACGCGTGAAGATTGAGTAACGCTAAGAAGCCCTCGAGTACATAAAGAAGTGCCCTTCAAAGGTCGTAGCCAGGCTGAATGAACCACCCACCCTTCTGCACACATTTAGAAGCATAATGGAAATTGCCGCGGCATTCATTGAATAGTCCATGCACCTCGCTGTAAATTTCTACTTTGAGAGACACTGCTACTGAGAAACTGGCGTTTGGACCACATTTCCTAATCACAGGCATACATAGGCACACATGCCTATTTGGCGGTTTGAATATTTCGGTATACATATCACCCTTTGTACCTACAACGACCTAGTCCTCATACTCCACCGACAAATCCATTCCACGATCCCATCTATCCCTATGCTCTAGTGTTCTTGCTCCACTGCGGAGAATAGATTCTATTTGGAATATATTATAGCGCGTGCGTGCATCTTGCTCGAGTGGGTAATCACGTATGGTGCGCAGGGTACAAAATGAACCCCTGGAAATGACACAATCACGTTCACCATTTTATTTTATTATCAAACGCATTGTCAACGCGAGGCCCTACTCGTCAAACACTTGAAAAACATGCGCATACAATTGATGATTGAGTAATGAATGAATTCTACTATCTAACAGAGAGGTACAGACTAGTTGGATGCTTCCATTTTTATTTGATACCCTAGCTACTGGTAGTGTTTGAATTCGAGTACCAATACAATGGGAGAAAATACCACTCGGGGCTCTTCGAGAATAGAGTAGGAAAGGTAAATGCCGGGCTGCAGAGTATTAACAGTTGAGTGGAGCGCTTTTTTGCAGCGGGGCTTTGACTTAATCCCGAAACGGGTCGAGAAAGATCTCCAGACAATCCAGACACAATGCTACAAGCGTCTGAACAACAGTGGAGGAAGTAAGCAATGCTAGAACTACTAGATTCTTAGATTTACATGATTATAAACAGCTTAGATTAATTTCCACATACAAAGCAAACATTTTTACCTTTTTTGGGATAAGTGGATTAAAAACCCGCTGAATTCGATAAGATAAGCATACCTGGAACAAAGAGAATAAATCTTATTAATTATTTTATTAACATTGTGTGAAACTAGTGCAAATCACCCCAAATCACTACAACCTCTGCAAATACCTTACATCTGTTACATCTGCCCTATCCTTACAACCCCATTAATGTTTCTCTATTTGTTCCCTGAATCCAAGTTGTGAATGAACAGTCACGGATGCCCAAACACGTTACCTCTGACAATACCGCATTTCTTACGCAACAAATTAAAATACGAAACCCATCCGATCACCGCAGGGGTCCTGTGTAACAAGGGCTCTAAGGTATAACCAGAAGCCCCGGGGGTGCCCCGGATCAAATACGGAATAGTTTACTACTTTGTACGGCTTTTTGCTGCGTGTAGTATGGCACTGCTGTGCACTATTGTGTAGTATCAGCCACCGCCGACTGCATCATAAAGCACGTAGTTAATATCCCGACCGGAAAAAAATGTGACGCCATCATCCATCCGAAGCTAACTAGCAGGCGTGTAAAAAATATTAAAACGCATGCATGCGAGACGCATGCTGGAGGAATAAACGAATATGCGAACATATGAACATCGAACATGTTAAGCGGCGAATTGCGCCGATGCGACGAATTATTGAAAGCTATAAATCAGTCATAACTGGTAGGGGGTTGGGATCAGACATAATATGAATTTACATGTTGACGCGATCAATGGGTGGAATTTATAAATCTAACTAAATATAGCCTAGTATAACCTAGCCTAAGCGGTCTCTGAATTCATTTCGCTATTGGTTATATTAACGTTATCGCGTTAAATTTTTGATAACAGTTTTATATTCACTGCCATTACTTTAAATTAATGTTTTATGTACAATCGATAGATTTTGACAACTGACAATTACATATTAAAGCAGCATCGTACCTTGACAGAGTCAAAAGTTATACTAATTATAAATTTCGTAATGAAGCAATGTAACTTGTAAAATAGCGGCACTTGAATTCTTTTACCCTTTATTAGTAAATTTTAAAACTTATTCATGTCAAAAAAATTATTTTATTTTAAAGGCTCAACACACGTATTTGAAAAATGCGTTAATTTTGTTTTCTTATATAGTGAATATTCAGAATTTTTTTATGACGAATATAAAACAAAGAAGTAAAAAATATTTTGCATAATGGAACCTTTTTCTCACGTGTCTTTACCTCTT
>JAODVP010134788.1:0-21258 GCA_025400035.1 Tetradonia laticeps
CGACAAGGTCATTTTAACGGCTCAATTAACCTTGCTCAATTATCTAAAAATCTGTCTATTGTCGTTAATAAACAATAATCACAATAATCATGAATCATTCTTTTCCCGACATGAACCAAGAAGACAAAGAAAAGGAAGTTGCACGCCTGAAAAAGATAATTTTAGAGAATGCAGCTGTTATTAAGCAACAAAATCTAGAAATTGACGAAGGAAAAAAAGAACTAGCTAGATGTTCAACAAGAAATCAGGAGCTACTAAAGGAGGTTGACCATGTCAAAACAAACTCCCAAGGTGAAATTGATTTGCTGAGGAAGCGGCATGCTACCTTTAAAGAAGAAATAAATTCATTAAAAAGTGCACATGAACAACAAAAACTGGAAAATCTGGAAGAAATATCAAACAAGCAAACGACTTTAGCGAAATATCAAGATACTTTGAAGCAATTGCAGTTCGAGAAAGACACGGCTGACAAAATTTTGGTTACTGGAATATCAAGTGAATTGTCAGAAATATTGGAAGAAATACAAGGAAAGTTGAATGAAGTAAAGGAAATGGTATCTTTAAAGACAAACGAAAATAATAAACTTTTGGATACATGTAAGGTATGTTATGATTAAAATTCTTTCCCTATTGTATCAAATTTGCTTGAACCTGAAAACAAAATTTTGGTGATGTTCCATTAGGTATTAATATGATATTTCTAGACATTTCTAATGTCATTGCTTTATTATGATTATTTCAAAATTTCGTATTTCTCTGCGCTACCATGTATATTCTGTATAACTGCAACTTTTAGAGAAAAACTGAAATGGTCAAATGTTTAAGTGAAAAATGTAAAAAGAACAAATCGATAATTGCTGAAACGAACGTCCAGAAAGAAACATTGGAAGGTGTTCTAGCAACATTAGAAAGTGAAGCTCATGGTTTGAAAAATATACAACAAGGGCAACAATCGCTTTTTCAGGAAGTGAATGTCAATAGAGTTCATATTCATGATCAAGTCGTCAATATGCATGAAAGCTACGAAATCTTAAAGAAAGGGAGAAATCAACTGTTGAAACAAGTTGACGATTTGTTAAATTTAAATGCACAATGGAAATACAGGTATGAGGAGACAATGGATGAAAGTCACTTTGATAAATACATGATAGAAATTACTTACAAGCAACTTATTGCAATTGTAAATTGTGCTAATGAGGAATTGAAGGAGTTGAATCAAAACCGACTATCTCTACAAAATAAAGCGCTTTCAATTCCGGAGAGTGAAATAATATTTGATATTTTTCATAAACTACAGTAAGTTCCAGATTATAATTGGATAAATTTCTTTGGAATTCTTTAATGTTGGTGTTTTTGTTGCATTAGGGGTAAGATTAATCTACTGGATGCGAAGTTGGCAGACACCAAATCTCACAATCAAACGAAAATTAATGAAAATATTGCATTAAAGCATGAATTACAGGAAAAAAGCAGAACAATACTTCAAGAGAATCACAATTCCAAAATAAATATAGAATTACTTGAAAATCAACAGCAAGGCATTAATATTTCGTGCATTTGTGAATTAAAATAAACTGAAAGCATTTGTTTGAATAAAGTGGGGCAGCACGCTCCAATATAAAAATTATAGACTTACGAATATGTACGAGTTATTTCACTTTGTAGTTATGTAATTAAATTGCAATAATTTTACACCACGAGGGGCGTGCCATCACATCTGGAAGTAACTGATTGAATTTCCAAACTAAAGTTTACTGCATGTATGTATTTCGGAATTGGCGGTGCGAGTACACAGGCACACATTCGCCCAAGCACGCGCACGCAGCTTTTTCAGCTATTCTCAATATTGGCTTAATTTACTTCTGTTCATAGTTGTCCTTGGAATATTCTTTGTATACCTATTATTTGAAGAGTGTAAAGCAAGAGTGCACGATTCCGAACAATCCGAACTTATGGACGTCCCTTCGGGTCGTGCTCGAAAAATCGTGCGTGTTTGAAAGCCCTCATAATCCACTCATACTTTAATTTACTAAATTAATATTACAAACAAGCTTAGTACATTTGATTGAAATTTGACAATTTCATGCACAATCGAATCGTCACGTTGGCGATAACTGGCGAGAGTAGGACAGCGTACCCCAGGGCTCCTCTCATTCTAATGAATGCCGATGAACGACGAGAGCGGTCCGTGTATTATATTTCAGTGGGCATGGGGCTCCAGGAATGACAGTTGTCGATTAGCCGTAAGGGTGAGATCAAGTACCTCTTCACACACGCCAGGTGGGTTCCACACAGCGATAGATTATGCGAAGATTGTTAGTGACTATGTACTCAAGTAATCGCTTACCCCTCACATTTGTGTTTGTGCTGTTCCAAGCGTCATTGTGGGCGTTTGCATCGCAGCGGTAGCTCCACGACAGCCACCGCCAGCTTTCCTTTCATTAATTCTGGAATCATACCGAGCTGGGCTTTTCACACCCAGTCCCGTATACCTGACTCCAATTATTTTTGGGTAGACCTACCGCCATTTACGCCCTGAACCAAGGCTCCTGTAGAAAGTCAATACCAACTTTGTGTTGATTGAACGTCTTATGTATGGCGCCTGCCACCGCCTTGTGATAATGGAGGGTCAGTTGTTCATACTGTAGGGCTTGCATAGCCCAAGCCTTCCTCCTTACCTACTCCCGGTATCTTCTCCCCAAGGGACCTAGCTTTGCTTAGGGACGGTCACGGTCTTCTCCTGCTTCCCACACTTGACTTTGAGATTTAGGTCTAAGGTCCCGGTCCTATGCCTCCACCCTGTGCGATATTTCCAGACGATCCCTTGTCAATGTTGAGCTCCACCAATGTCCTCCCCGACGTTGAGCATCCTGTCATACTCCATCGGCTGGTTTGGACCGTCTTGATATCCGAGATCTGGACGCAGTTCCTCCGTCTTCCCGAGGCTCGCGCCCTAAACCCCAGTTCCTTGTTCGCTAGCCTCTTCCTGCGCTGTCTCAGCTCAACTGTACAAAAGACAAAGTCATCGCGCTATGCGCTAGGCGTTTTTGGAATGCATGCAGAACACAACGTCCTCCTTCCACCCTTCCATGTCGGCTCGACGGACTGTTGTCCACTCAACCGTTCCTACCTGTTTTTGTCCAGCAATCAGTTTCAGAAACTTTTCGTTGGTCATCCCCTTGCTAGGCAAGTGTCCCACAAAGGTCTCCGGGCGGGGAGGGTGTTCTGAGACCACCCGCACTTTTCCCCCTTCCCAAAGCGTGAGGGACGGCACAACATCTCTCACCCATTTGGCAGTCTCTTGGTTTCCGCAGGTACGTGCGATCCAGCCCGGCCCATGGTGGATAGCATGGAAGGCTGGCTTCGTAGAGCCTACCCCCACTGCCTCCAACATACCCTCCACAAGATTTCAGTTTGTGCCTTATTGAAGAGGACATCGGGGTAACCTTCGGCCAGGACATCGATTTTCACCCTGTAGGCAGGCACCACATTTGTGCCTGCTTTGAGGACCAGCCCACCCGTAAGCTGCCTGCTTAAGGACATTCGGAGTAGTCATCCGATCGTATCCTTTTCTGTCATGGGATAAATGGCTGCGGAGGTACAGAGGGCACTGTTGCCCTCCTTTTTGCCTCCTCTTCCCATCCCTTGCTGGACGAATTTCCTAAACCTCGCCCTGCCACCCCCATCAATTTGATCTTGCAGGTAGAGTTCTTGATAGCTAAGGCCGCTACTCTGCAGATCGTTTCTTCCTCAGACAAAGGTGGAGAGTCCCTGTGCGATGTCCTCACGCAATGTTTTTGGGGAGTCACACTCTCCCTTGTTTAAATCAGTAGTATCTATATCAGGTCCCACGAGTTGCTAGCTAAAGAAAGTCACCTGTGCCAGAGATCCGGATTACCACAGAAAGGCTTCTTAAAACTGGGGGTCGCCAGGTTCAGAGCCCAAAAACTAGGGATCACGCGGTATCCTGGCAAAGCATCCTTTGGCATGTGCTGTCCCACCGTTTGAGGTATTTTTTATAGTAGTTTCCTGTCCACTTTGCTCCGGACGGTATAGCCAAGATCCTCTCCATAACCATCACGCTCGCGAAACAGGATGTCGGACCCAAAATCTGCGAGATTTGTTTAATCCACGTGCCGTTCTGAACGTAATCTAAACCAATGTCTGGCAACTCATGAATTAGCTACTGGCAACAGGAGGAATTAGTGAATTTACCTATTACATAGCATTAATTCACAATCAGTTCAAAAAGGGAATTATAATACAAACTCTCTGTATATTGATACAAAAGCAAATATTTATAAACTTTTACAAGAATTCAAGTACATATGAAGCTATGTGTACAACAACTCGTCTTAAAGTTTTTAATGACATTAGAGCTGTCAATTGCACCAGCCACCAATTGGACAGTATTCGAGAATACCAATAAATGCAATTATTACAATTTGGCTTAAATATACAGACAAAGAATCAACAGAAGAACGCACAAACTGTTGTTAACAGTAACACGAAAATGTAACGATTATAAGGTTATCATCTGTGCAACACAGTGTTCCACAGTACCACAAAATAACAGATTTATATAAATATATACAAGGAAAACATGGTTAATATAATTTATCTTCATAAAATTAGCAAATAAACATACAACGAATGTCTGTATTTCGTAACAGAAACACTGTTTTCGTAACACTTCAATTAAAGGGACACTTATGACCATGGTGTATGATAAGTTGCCTAAATACGTTCAATAGATAATTCTTTTTACAATACTCTCTATAATCTATAATAACCCAAAACGATTTATCAATATTATGTACTCCTAATCCTACTCTAACTAATAAATAAGGTTAAACATTTCACTAACATAAGCTAAATAACGAAATATAGTTATTATTATGCATTTAGAATATCCCGATCCTCCTACATCTTCAAACTTTGTAAATTAATCTAAATACTTATACAAATTTGCATTATCTACAAACTAAGAAGGGTTAACAGCACCTTAGTTAATTAATTTAGTTAGTTAACAACTAATTATACTTAATTAACTATATATTCCCTTTAATACTTGCATTCGTATTATTTATAATTGCACGTGCTAGAAATTTATTAATATCTTTACAAACTGTAGTAGTAGATACGTTAAACCCGCTTATAACACAATCCTCGATACAGTATAAAATTATTTTTACCATATCATAAAATCAACGTTATAAGAAACCGTTTATAAGTTTATCCAGAGTTTATGATAACTTACAGGTTTATGTTATAAGCGAGTTTGAATGCCTCTACCGTATTAACGAATTATCAGGTTAACAGCTTAAATATAGTAATCTCCATCGTGTATGGTGCCATTTGGTATCTAACCTAACCTATTTCACATACAAAACTGTAAATTAAATTTAGTAAATCTAGTAATTATTTAATATAATTAATAATCTACAAGATTATTAAGGTAAATGCAGTTTCTGCCAGTCGGAGTTTAATATGAGTTATATCTCCTAACCCCTACACCAGTCTTTCTACTCCAGTCTAGTTTTAAACGCCACACTTGTACATATACTGCAGAAAACCCGCTTATAACAAAATAACATAATTACTATAAAAATTATCTATAAAATACATTTTCATGTAAAATTTACAAATCTTGTCCTAAACACTATTTGACTGTTTCGAGGGTTTGTGTTATAAGCGGGATTACGCTGTAGATGTTATAATTTATCATTAAGAAGTAATCAACAATGTTTATACATATTAATGGTGTGATACAAGACGATTGACAAGTTTTGACACCTTGTTAATTAGTAGTTATTACCTAAGTAATCTAATTTGTTTAGGTTTAATTAATTAGTTAATATTCTCACTTTCCGCTATTGAATTTTCAAAAACAAATGAACATAAACCGTACTAAATGCTGTTTTTTATATTATTACCGGTATATTCACTCCGATGTTTTCTAAATTTACTTTAGAATCAATCGATTAATTGATAAGGTAATTAATTAATTGATTAATCACTTCATTAATTAGTTAATAATTGTTATATTATAAGTTTTACCGTTGACTTTCGCCCTTCTCCTTCTCCGCACGCTCCTTCTCCTTTCTTAACCTCCGCCGTAGCTTAACCTCCTCCTCCATGAAATCTTCCTCAGTGAGATTCAGCCGATTAACATGCGCGATCAAGTACTCCTCCTCCAGGATCTCCTGCGGCGGCGATCGCAAAACATTCAGCGTGAGACACAGATCCGCGCAGTGTTTCCGTGCGCGAGCCTGACCCAAGCACCCGATGAGGATCACCAGCGCCACCTTGAACAGCACCTTGATGCCCTCGCACAAGAACACGTCCCACACGCGCAGCAGCGAGGACCAGGGAAGCGTGCGCGTGAACGCGCACAGAAACCACTCGGTGCAGTAGAACATCGGCTCCGCGCCCACTTTCTTCAGATGTTTATAAGCAGGCGCGCAGAGGCGTTTGAGCAGCGCTTGGAGCATGAGTCCATCGTGTTGGACTGTATCCATGGACGGCAGGTAGTAGTTGGCGAGGTACTTCTCGCAGATAGACACAAGGCACCAGAACGCCTGCTCGGCAGGCATGTGCATTAGCAGGAAGGCGGCGACAGGCCCTTGCGCTTGGCAATAGCCAACATCGGGGTTGTAGACGACGTATGCGCGCAGGACATTCTCTAGTTCTTTTTGTCTGCAAGTGTTTTACATTATTTTACTGTTACATCGAACTTCAAGGTCATATATCATCAATGTACATCATGAATTATATAAAATATCATATACCCAGGTTTATCCTCAGAGCAGAACATCTCATGGAAAGGAAACTGTCGATGCAGATCCTTCTTAATGTCGTCCATCGCTTTAGGATCGGCTTCTTGAGATAAACATTTCGGATACACTCCGTTAAACTTAACCCGCAGCATTTCGCCGCCACATAGATGGGCCCATGCTCTTGCTCGAACTGACATTGGGATACCTAAAAGTTATAACATATTTTAAACTTCCTATTATTAAATTGAAACTGCACTATCAGTGTTAAACCGCAGCTAAACAGCAGCATAGTCAAATTATCACCTTATCATTTGTTTGCCTGTTTGTATATCAAGGAATCGACGAGATAAAACTAGATAGTCTACTCATTGAAAAACAATTGATGTATAAACACATTTAACATAACCTATTATGGTTAGTAACTTAGGCCGCCATCTATGAATGAATATCAGTTGGCAGGACAACTAACCTATAAAATGAAAGAAACAAGCATAGGTACCTTTTCGACATCGTTCCCGTATCTTCTTATAATGTTTATCCATGTAGAAGTCGTAGTTCTTGAGCATATTCAGCCACTTGCGTTCACGCCGCAGCACGACCTCGGGCGGTGGGCCGCCGCCCTTCTCGGTAGAGTATTGCGCACCGCCGATGAAGCCGTAGCGGTCCGGCACGGTGGACACAACACTGCCGCCGAACTGGGTGCTGGTGTCCGAGGTGACGGAGCCGTCGTCGTCGGCGCCGGCGGTTGAGTGCGCCATGTGTGCTACGATGCGCTGAATGGTGATGAGCACGATGATATCAACATAGTGTGTTGGTGTTCTCCGCCCGTGTGTTACTACACTGTTTCACTAATTGTAAGATGACTTGTTGCCTGACGTTCATTCACTTTTATGTTCGTTCATTTAGATTCACTATGGTTTGTTAAGATATACTAAGGTATACCAGGGTTCACGAGTAGTTTATTAGGCATTAGGAGACGCGAGTAATTCGATGTGGAATGCAAACGATGCGGAGGCGGCGGAATTAACAATGTTAACGAGGTGAAGGAGGTAAACATTCGACTTGCACTGTGTGCACTATGCACCAACGTCAGCGCCGTGAGAGTCGTGAGCGTATCAACAAGCAGGTGGGCGGGTTGACTAACTCTGTGTTGTGCGTGTTTTTCCTGCAGTGCGCGTGCTTGGCGAAGTTGGATGCAGCTAGATGAGCTATCCTACACTTCCTGCAACTCCTGCAAGTGTAATTTTGCTGTAAAGTCACAAACGTCACAAACGCCACAAATGTCGAGAAGCGTTTTGACAGAATTGACTGTAATTGACATCAATGACCTCAATGACCTTGTTGTCATTTTACAGATGACGGATGACACAGCTGTCAACGCTTTTTGTTCCCGTTGTATCATGTTTGGGAATGTCAACGCCATCATGAAACGTCACGGTATTTCAGAGTGTGGTACAATGCTGCAGTTGAATAAGGATGGTTGAATAGAAGTGAGAACATTTATAATATACAGCGATAGTGATTGTGACGCCATAACATACTTTCACCGTTCCCCCCGCGTAATAAAATTTGTGCTAATTCTGAATTACTTCACAACCTTGGAATTATTGACAGACTTTGCTCGAAAACAACGTAATAATAATATACGTAATTTACCGAGTCTTCAGGTTACGCATCGGCGATACTTACAATCAGCAGAATATCGATACAACGTAATTAGTAGTATCGATAATGGAATATATGGACAATCACAACAATAACCTTTCTTTGATTTCTTTCGAGTTGCTGCTCGTTGCGTGTGAAAATCTAGATCTAACGTAATACATTATTTCTCTGTGATTTTAGCTAAGTTGAAAGTAATTACAGGTGAGCAGACGCCACTAATGAATAAAAGAAATTTGTTAATTATTTGAATTTAAGGAAATGTATGAGGAAGATGTGAAAGATCCGTCAATTAAACAAGAAGAGTGTCTGGAATGTAAGATAGAAGTTGAAGATGAAATTGTAACGTGCGAGTCTGATGCTGAAAACCTGGATAATCTATTCATTACTGTAAAACAAAGAGCAGTTAGCTTAAATACAAGACATAATGTTGATTACAAGGACTACCGGTATGAAAAAAATGTGCCAGTTGATTTCATGGTGGATAAGGATGTTGAAGAAACAATGAGTAAGTAGAGCAGTGGATTTTAATTTTCAAACTATTAATACAAATACACGAATGGTACATTTTCAGGTAACAAACCGTACAAATGCGAGACCTGCAATAAAGTCTTTTCCCATAGCAGAACCCTGTGGAGGCATGAACTCATCCATTCGACTAACAAACCTTACAAATGTAAAGTGTGCAGTAAAGGCTTTGCCGACAGCGGAAACATGATTAGACATCTACGTACCCACACGGGTGAAAAACCTTATGTATGTCACGTGTGTAAGAAGTGCTTCGCAGACATCACAGGTCTTAACAAGCACCAACGCATCCATGCTGGGGAGAAACCATTCATATGTAACGTGTGCAGCAAAGCATTTACAGAGCGGACAAATTTGAAGAAGCATGAACGCATCCATTCCGGCCAGAGACCATTCATGTGCGACGTGTGCAGTAGAACTTTTGTGAATAGGACACATTTGAGAAGGCACCAAAGCATTCATGTTGGTGTAAAGCACGTTTGACGAGAGTAGCAGGAGATAGAAAGGAGTTCGGATCCTAAACATGCAAGTTCAACATTGGAGTCTATTGAAGCTCCAGAGAAACTAATACAAATTCCATTATTTTAAGTGTTAGCATTATTATAATAAAATAAAATATTGTAATTACACTAAACTCCACCATGCTTCGGTGGTGCAATGGCTGGCTGTGCTTACCATGCGTTGCGCCTAAATTTTGCGAGAGGAAAGTATGGGCAATGGATCCAAAACTCACTATGACCCAAGTACTGTCAAAGTTCAGTTGAAAATTGCGGGTAATTCAATTCATATTTTTTGTGGTGATGTGTAGTGTGTCGTCTGAAGGTGTATTTAATTTAGCGATAGTTTGATATGTGTAGATTAACGCAATTTAACTTAATATTCTTACTGATATACAATAAACGACAACGAGTCGTTGGCAACGGCCATACCACGTTGAAAATGCCAGTTCTCGTCCGATCACTGAAGTCAAGCAACGTTGGGCGCGGGTAGTACTTGGATGGGAGACCGCTTGGGAACTCCGCGTGCCGTTGCTTTTTTGGGAAAGTTAGCATGAACCCTGAATACAATTGTGAATTCTTTTATGTTATAATTAAACTTAAACCAAACTAGACATTAACACTCAGCAAACAGTATGTAAGGTTCAGTGCTAAAACGCATCTAAAAAAGTTTAAATCTTACCAGGCAGCAAATATAGGCGTTTAGCTGTTCTCGGCTCGTTAGGCGATTGTTCCATTTAAGTTAGACCTCACGTTTTACGATCGCAGAAGCTTGGGAGGAAAGAATGTAGACACAGCGCGCGTAGTGGAAGGGGAAGCGCCGCCATTTTGATGATATTTTGGGGACTTTCGGGAAAGTTTTAAACGATAGCTCTCGTAAAAATCTATCTATCGCCTATAAAATATTAGTATATAGTATTAGCAGTAATTTTTATACGGTATTAGAATGAAAGAAATTAACATACAAATTGCGGCACGCAGCATCACTTTAGATTTACCCAAGACAAAACGAATTTGCGAAGTATTTACATAATCTACATTAGATTATCTAGAGAAGTACATAGCGGTTTTTGAAAATATAAATTTTGTTGGATTTGGTGAACATTTGAAGCGAAATTTTTGCTCCGCTGTCGGAAAATAAAGAGGAATTCATAAAAAATATATATTTAATAGTTTCATGTATTTCGCAATTTGTTGATAAGCTATAATTCGTAACACTGACGTATTCATGTTAAATTCATGCATATGCTTACTTGTCCTATTTAGATCTATTAATAGAACAAACCATATGATTGTGCTTATTAGGAATGATAATTTACGCATTTGTTTAGCCTTCTGAATCAATAACATTATCTACAATTGAATCGCGTAATTCCTCTAATGCATAAAGTATATTATTTAATTCTCATCTTCACTGCAACGACTAATAGTCCCATTATGTTTCACTCAATGGTTTTAAAGTTATATTTACATGCTTACATAAAATTTCCCAACGTTGAATGGTACCAAAGAATAATTTACAATATAAAATATTACAAGCTGCATCACAAATTGTCAGATTTAAGGAACGTGCAGCACATGTGTATCTACTGCTGTTGGCATAACATTTAAAATTCTGGCTTGATCGCCTTTATACTACTCTTTCATGTTGGCCCCGTTATTATAACAATGACCCATGCAGTTTTTAAGATGAAATTTGTCTAATACTCCTAATAATAAATGGTATGATCCGTTGGTCCAAAAAAATGAATTGTACTCTAATTGAGAGTTCTCTGTTTGCTTCATTAATATCAGGATAACGTACAACAACAGAAGCTTGTTCTATGCGTAATATGTCAGGTGTACAATCCATTTGAATGCTGTTATAATTTGTGTTCTTTACTTTCGAAAAAATTTGTTGAAACACTTCGTGCGTACAGAAATTTATTTTGTGATCTGTTGAACTAAGAATGATTTATTCGTTTAGTTTAGTTTTTTTTATAATTTTTATATAGCCATTCAGAAAAGTATCGTATTCAGATAGTAATTCTAGCAGGCCTAAAAAATTTTCGCTTTTATTTGTTTTTATTTCCTCTTACAGGTTGATTTCTACTACATAGATACAAAATAACTGATAAAATTCTTTGAGATAACATTTTAAGCATAGCTTTTCCTTTGTTGTATATCTCTTAACTTGCTTTATCTATTATTTGACTAATCTCGAGACGTCTATGTAGTTCTTACCATTGCCAAAAACAGTCTAAATGAAATTTTACAAATTCATGCTGCGTTTCTCCGTCATTTAGATTAATTTACTATAAGTACTATATATACCAACAGCTTCTAAATACTATCTAATCCAATATCGAATATCGGGATGCGTAGAGGGGGCAAAATTGCGGCGCCTGGGTGCCTCGCGCCCTCTGACCCCCCCCCTTTGCGCGGACCTGGCTTATGGCTTAGTGCTACTTTTATATAAAAAACTGATTATTTAAGATGGCGAACTTATGAACGGATTTCCACACCCTCCTTTTCCTCCACTCCCATTTCTCCTTGCATCGTTTTTTCACAGTCTCTGCACCGCATGTTCACTCTCTCTAAGTTCTTCTTGGCTTTTCATATGTAAGCTTGAGATGCCCTGTTATCCCGGTATTGCTCTGAAACACCACATCCGGATACTTATATTCGTCCATTCTTTGCACTACTTTCCGCACATTATCGGCTACTTCCTTTTATATTTACTTTCAACTTCCTCTTTTTCAAATACCTCTTACACTTATCCCACATTGCAGTCATTCCCCTTGCATTTCTCGATATTAACATTACATCATCCTTCGTTAACTCAGAAACGTAAAGATTGAACAATACGAGGCCCATTCTTTTCTTGTGCTTTTCCTTTCTTCATGACATCCTTGTCAACGCTGCCCACACCTGCTCCATCGTAATCGTACATTCACTCCTGTGCCTCCATCCCAGAACTATCATAATTTTGGGCCTTTGCGTTCCTCATATGTTCTCATATCTGCGTTGCATTTTTCATTTTTGTATTCCAGAGTTTTCCTCTCTTTCGAACTCCTCCTCTTTTCTTTTTTTCTGCCATCGGTCCTTTCCCAGTTGTCCATTTCACCATTGGTTCCTGTACTATCTTCTGCTTTCCTTTATATTCCTCGTCGTAGCATCTGTGTGATTCCTTTCTCTACCCTTATGTTGTAGGGTGGAGTACTTTTTAATTTAGTATCCTGTATTTAGTCCCCATTCGTGCCACCACGAATTCCACATATGTCACTCCGTCTTTGGACCTTCTCACCTCACTTCTACACTTCTGTCCAATTCTAATATTCCAAGATTAGATACTCCCAGCCTACTATCCATTGCATGATTCCCTTCCATACCATATACAGTAGACTATCGGTAATTCGTAATTCAAGGGCCTGAGGCTTCCTTACGAATTATAGATGTTTACGAATTACCGACGCTTAGAATAAGACAACAAAAAAGCGACTTCTAGAAAGATTATTTTGTAAATACGTACATTTTTGTAGTAGATAAGTAGATATACTAGATACATGTTTAAGTGATCGTTTCTTTCTGTGAACCATTGTTTGAAAGATATGAATTTTTGAAATATTCAAATTGTGCGCCTGAAGCCGTGTCATGGTCATTTTCAAATGGCCGTATCTCCGGTAAAAATAACCGAAAAGTTATGTTCTTTTTTTCATTTTAAATGGAAACGCGCCTTTTGGATACGTGTTGTCGTGTATGCTGCGGAATGCTCGATATGAGCAGAATATCGTACCAATAAAAAAATGTTAACATGTGCGTTATTTGTTTCAGTTATCCATCATATAGCGCCCTAAACAAATACATACTACCCAAAATCCGTTCCCCATATATTACTAAATATTAAAATAAGTATAGTTGAAGTCTTAATGTATATGATATTTTAACATATACATTGAACTAACTTCACCTGATCTATGTCTGATGTGTTTTATATTCTTTTTGCTACATTCTTTTTCCATTTGCTCTTCCCTATTCAGGCCAAACCTTACACAAATCTAACCTAACATGCGCTATGTTTGATCTGTTTTATATTGTATAAACTGATCTTTAAAGGCACCATTGCATAGTCATTACTATTATTGTATTGCCGTTATTGTCATTATTGTTCTTCACAGCACTTGCGTACTTGCCTCTGGAAGATGTGTCGGATGGTTATACCCCAACTTTAAAAAGAATGCCTCAGTATAGGACTGGAATCACAAACTTGGAATAGCTATGGCCACCTGACATAGATCCAAAAACGCTGTTGAAGGTTGGAATTACCGATTGAATGTCGATACTCTGTTTGTGTCAATGACAGAGCGTATGCACACAAGAATATCCGTCGCAATTAATACCTCCGACCTTGGTGCCCGCGTTTTAGATTAGAATAAGTTCACTTCATGAGTACACAACATAATATGACCTTGAGGAAGGTGATATGTGGGATGCAGTAATTTTATAGCTGCATGTTCGACATTAAGATAAGTATCTAATTTATATTACTAAACTTATCATGTACTAGAGCATGTGGCAAGTTTTAGATAAATAATTAATTAACATTACGTGTACCTATCGGAGTGCACTTGGTAGAGTTTTACTGTTTTAAAATTTATCATGGAAATTTAAAACTTAACCCTAAGACTATGTTTTATTAATAATTAATAATAATAAACGTATAAAAGGCCACAATAGGCCAGAAATCATGTTTTAATACTAAAACAAGAAATTATTAATGTTCATAAAAATGTAATTGTCTGCCCCAATATTTTAGATTTAATTCTTCAACGACATGTTTCGGCTAATCAGCCATCATCAGGTTGTCTTTTGCAGATAATTGCTCTTTTATGAACATCACATCTTTCAAAAGTTTATTCATTTAGTATGATCAACGTGTAAATATACTATCTGAATGCTGTGACTGCCTGAGTTATTTGGCATCATGAAATTTTAAACATTCCCCTATAAACTTTAAAAGAATAGAAGAGAAGTTATCCCTCTATAATTATAGATAATGTTAATTAATTAATAGTCTTAAACCTTGAACTTGCAATAGCTATAAAAGGCTGTGTCCTAGGAAGGACAATAAGAAATAGATTGACAGCATGTCATCTAGTCGCACAGAGTTGATACAATGTTTCCATCATAAACTCAAAATCATGCTCCTCTATCCTGAAAGGAAAAGTAGGTTCACCTACAGTTTGTGGATTGTATGCCATCTTTTTCGATTACTTCAATTTTATTACGCAGCGTCCCTAATCTGGAATAACACAGATTCCTTTTTGATGATGACGGAAGGAGCAAAAACTATGGTGACTAATATGCAAGTAAGTGTGATACGGCATTAATAAAAACATAAATAATACAGTGCATAATAATTCCCCCTAATGTGTTATTGCAGGGGCCCAAACAAATAGTATTATTTCGCGAATTTTACTTAATTTTTCTCTTTAAAAGTATTCAACAATTTTGGCATTCGGAGGAAATAACCAGACTGGAAAATCGCTGCAACCAAATTATAGGCCTTTTCTTCAAACTACTTGGCGGCTGTTGCAATACCTGTAATGCTAAGAACATTGCCATTCGTCGGAAATTATCCTTCATTTAAATATTCGTTTTGGCTATTTTCGGCTATGCAGTCCTTTCAGTTTGCTTGCGACGGGATTGGGGCGGTGACAGTTGATTGCATATTTGTTAGTTTCTGCATTTTATTATGCGCGCAGTTTAAATTATTGAATACTCGAATAAGTAGATTGGGTTCGAATGAATTCAATAGAGATTGGGACCATGATGAAGCTGTTAAATGTGTTGAATATCATATTTTTCTGTTCAAGTAAGTACATTTATAAACATAACTTTCTTCAAATATCGTTTCAATGTAGCATGAAAAATAGTAATTTTTATTCTGCAGGTTTCAGAAAGTTTTTGCGAAGCTGTTATCACCAGCTATACTAATCGAGTACACTATTATATCTGTTGGTATTTGCATCGAAGTGGTCACCTTTACGAGACAGTAATTTTTAAATTTTATTTCGACCTAGGGCTATATACATTTTATCTACTAATATCCTGATCACAAGAGGATGAATCACGATAAATTTTTATTACCACATACGAAATAAAATTAGCATATTGTTTAAGAATTTGAATTTGAGAAACGACAAGTCCAGGAACAGACCTGTTGCAGATTATGATCTTAAAATTAGTAGAATTTATATAGTCCCAGTTCTTATATTAAAAAAGATGGGTAATACGACTCAAAAACAAAATAAATCACATATACTGATTTGGGAAAAGAAAGCCCATTACAATTATTGAAATTTCATATTCCAATATTAGTTGGGTTCAAATGATTACTGAAAAGATATTCTGTGACTGGAAATCGAACTGCAGACGACTATATTGGCGCTATAGGGCTGTAACAATCACTGGATATCTCTTTATTAATCATGTGAACCCAATTAATATTGGAGTATGAAATTTCATTAATGTTAAAATTTACCTCCAAAACTGCTTTCAATCTTAATTAAGAAAGCACCATACCATTTCCCTTTACATTGCAAAAGAAGGATAATTTTCAGTTTATTTCATATCAATAAATTGTCATGAACTGATTTCGTGTGGGATGGAAAATAGCGTATTCGTAATGCTGTTAAGGGAGCTAGGAAAGACCCTCTCACCTTATGGAATCGTATTACCTAAGTGGTACTGTTATTAGCAAGTTGTAATCATTCATATTATTATATCCCATAGGAATATATTGGGTATGCTTGCAAGTGCTTTAACTGTTTTAACGTATACATTTGTTTGTACTGCATACCAGCTCAGATGGTTATAGACGAGGTATACATTATGCTCCTATAAATATAAAAAATCTCGCACATTAATCATAATAATTTGTAGGCTGCGAAAACGAGCGACGCCATATTCAATTCCGACTGGCACCGACATCCTAAGCATGCTAAAACATTCGTGCTTCAGATTATGAGCAGAGCTCAGCAGGAACTGAAGTTCACGGGTTGTGGTTTACATGAAATAAACCACGTTGCCCTGACCACTGTAAGATCAATCACAAACCTTTATGTATGTGTTTCAAATGTATATATTCTTTTGTTTCAGCTGTTTCAGAGAACATACACGCTATACACCTTATTGAGAGACATCGAACAGCCGTCGGATTAATGCAGCCACTTCAATGTTACTCACTTCAACGTTGGGAAAATTAACGTGGTTTACAGTTTATACCGGGGTCTATGAAATTATTACTTTGTCTGTGTGTCTTCAATACGCAAAATATTATGCATGTTTTGTTTCAAACCTGTCTATCTCCAGAAATAGACAGGTTGGAGGAGATATTAAATAAAATGGGTGTAGCTGGTTACATCCGAAATGTTCAATTAATCATTGTCTTTTCTAAATATTTTTGATACTACGTTTATTTAGGGTTTTATACAGATATTGTCTTGCACATCTTTTCTACATTCCCTACTTACTTTACTATATACTTTCACATCTGTTATAACTTCTCAATTGAATTATAAATAGTACAAACATTCGGTCTTAAATTGTTATTAATTTATCAACAACTTGTGAATCCGAATGAGATTTAAAATCTCTAATAAATCAAGGAAAAGGACGCCACTGACATTTACAATTTCAGTTTTCTGCTTAATAAGCATTAGATTCGAAAGAGCTAAATAAATCTATATCTTAATTTGACGCATTTGCATCCGGCAATGCTGTTGGGATAGTAGACGAACAGTAATGACATTGCCGATATCACCGCTTTGGCTCTTTATCCAACAAGGACTTGCTATCGCTACCGATTTTGATTTTTTTTATTGCGGATGCTACGTCTGCTGACCTTCTCTTCACCACAGCAAATGAGATGGTAGGAAAGTGGGCAAACTTTGTCCAGGTTGCCTCCCGAGACAGGTCGAGTCATCTTCTGCTTCCAGAAGAATTGAGCAGAAGAATGACTGCTTCAGCGATCTTAGGCCAGTGTACAACCACAGTATAAAAAGCGAAGGTTTAACCACATTAGCATACTAACAATGTGTGACCCTGGGATTTATCCCTCAGGTGCTCTCAATCGATGTTACTCTGGAGGGCTATAGAGTGTTCGTTGCCTTCTTGGACGCATTACCAAAGTGTGCCTTGCAGCTGAGGAATCCACCGTAACACCTAGAAATTTGACTTTATCATATATTGGTAACATCTCGCTGAAGAAGGTTGGCAACTTTATTTCAACTCTTCTCCTGTTATTCGTAAATAGTATTCCGTAAATAGTTCCGTTTTCAAGGGGTTATCTTTGGCCGGGCACTATAGCACTAGCTCTCAACTTCCCTCAGTAAAGATTACATTAGATCGCAGTTCGTGTTGAGGTACTTCCCTCGGATGACCACGTCTGCATAGCCTAGAGTCCAGTGGTCTAGGTCATTGTGCCTTAGGACGCTGTCGACCACCAAGTTCTACAGCAGTTGTGACAGTGTTCTGTGGACACATCTTTTCGGTTGGGTAATCGTAATACTTGCACGCCGGCAGCTTCTTGCGGATTACTGTTTTAAAATTACAACTCTTAATATTCTTCTACACTTGAGTGCATTTTATAAGTTTTAGACAAATAATTCAATAATCTTACGTGTACCAAATCAAGTTTTGAGGAGTTTTAATATTATAAAATGTATCATAGAACGGTTAAAACGAGTATGATTTTATCAATAACATAGTAAGACAATGTGGGGTCATTTAATCAGCATAGAATAAAAAATGAAATTTAGAGAGCTAAAAATATGTAGAATTTTTACAAAAAGAGTGCAGCTCAGAACCTTAGCTGCAGTATGAATTTATGAAAATAACGAGTAATTATATGGAATTGCATAGGCAAAGATTTGTTTACTACTTATTTAGCCACTAGCACAAGATAATGAATACAGCGGATTTATTTATTTGATAGGTCGTAAAACTTTTCAAGCAAGCAACCAAAGTCGTTCCTATTAGAAGTGCATACACTCATCTGGCAAGTAGCGAGTTTTTTATTTAAAAAAATACAATTTATTGCCTTCTTAATTGACTACCGTAAGATTCGATGCAAAACATTGGTATTTTTTATTAATTTATCCTGCTGAGGTTTTGAGGTGCACTCTTTTTGTAAAAATTCTACACATGTTTATTGCCGTATATGCACTAAATATACAGGGTGAGTCACCCTACAAATTAACAGAGTTTGATCAGGGAAGTTTTCTGAGTATTTTCATATCAGGAATTTATGGTATCGGAGTTACATGATGAAATACATGATGAAACCAGAATCCGACCGACACACCATCAGATGTTAATTGGGGATGTTCCCAGAGTAATATGATATTAGTAACATTTGGTCTCAGGCGGCTTGTTTCCGAGTTATTGCAATTTCTTTTCGGGTAAAATTATGCAATTACAGAACAACAAAGTGGAATAACTCTGCAAGGAACCATTCCTGATATGGAAATACTCAGAAAACTTCCCTTATCACCCCCTAGATGTTTGGGGATTTCTGACTCAACCTGTATACCTACATATATGAAAATAAAATGCATATATGATATGTTCCATATCTAATTAAAAAATGTACCCTCATTGGAATATACGAAATAACCTTCCTATAACACATTTTTTTGTCGCCTTCCAAACCCAAACATCAATAGAATTATCAGTTAACATCCATAATTCGTAAGAAACTTGTTATAAATGAAATCGTTGAGGGAAGTAATTTTGGAAACGGTTCAGATGTCAATCAAACAGGAAATGTCCAGTTCTAAATTTTCTTTATTGGAGAAAACTACCGGTTTCGACCACTTAATAATGGGTCATCCTCAGGTTTTTTCACTCACGGCACTAACACCGTTAGTTTCGTGATGTGACATTGCATTGACTGACACAAATTGTATTACTACGAGAAGGCTACTTAATTTGAAGGTATTCAGCAATTTTGTCAATCCAAGGAGGAGACTAGATTGAAAAATCACTGCAATCAAATTGTACACTTCTTCTTCAATCTGGTATATGTGGCATATTTTGCAATTGATGCAGTGCCCATCATGAGAAAAACAATGCCTTTCATTGGCAATTATCCAATGTTTGAGTATTCGTTTTGGTTGTTTTCAGCTAGGCAGTCTTTTCAGCTGGAATCCGATGTGATTGTGGTGTTGGTAGTTGATTGCATGCTTGCCAATTTCTGTATTTGGACATATACTCAGTTTAGACTATTAAATAAGCGAGTAAATAGATTGGGTGCAAGGGGATTGCAGGACGATCGGAACCTGTTGAATGTGTTAAATATCATATTTTTTTGTTAAATTGAGTGATTTTGCAAGTATCATTTCAACCTTGCATAGCAAATTTTAATTTGTAATTTACAGGTTTCAGAGAGTTTTTGCGGAATTATTTTATCCTATTTTACTACTCAAGTACAGTATTTGCATCGAAGTGGTCATCTTTACAAAACAGTAATTTAAAATTTAATTTCTACCCAGTACTACATAATTTATACTAAAGGTCTGGTTCAACTTGAGAATTGTACAGCGTGGCCTTTACTGTGGATTTAGTTGTATTTATGTAGTTCTCTAGTAGTCACCTACCAAATGGTGGTTAATATGGCTGAAAAACCGAATAAAGTGCTTCGCGAAATCAGTTCCATTTACCTAAAATATATTTCCAGAACTATATTTTCATCAAATGTAGGCAATGTTAAACAGTAGTATTATCCGGGCGTTATTTTTTTCTTCTTATTATTTTTTTAAATTACTTTCGTGGTAATCAGTTATGTATATCGTATTGCATAGCAATATATTGGCTATGATTGCAAGTATCTTCGTTGTCATACTATATAGAGTGCTACTTTGTTTGCATTGCTTTCCAACTCAAATGGTTATAGACGAAGTACGCTGCTCATAGTAGTATTGAAAATCACATTACATTAATCACAATAATTTGTAGACAGCGAAAATGGGCGACGCTATTTTCAATTCCGTTTGGCAGCGTCATCTCAAGCTTGCTAAATCATTTGTGGTTCTAATGATGTGCACAGGTCAGCACGAAGTAAAGTTCACCGGTTGTGGTTTAAGGTATTCTATTTTATTGGTGAATAAAACTTTAATATAATTAAAAATAATTAAATATAAATATAATTAAATGAATTTCAATTCATTCAAATATCGATTAATTGTTATACGATGGTTATTGGTAGGAAGTCTTCCGATGTTGATTTTCTTTAATAGGAAACGCGCGTTTTGGTGTACGCTACGGAGTGCTTGATATGCAGAATATCGTATCAATAAAAAAAATTGTAACATGTGCGTTATTTGTATAAGTCATCCATCATATAGCGCCCTAAACAAAGACATACTACCCAAACTCCGTTTCTCATATATTGCTAAATATTAAAATAAGTATAGTTCTGTTAAAGTCATAATATAGTATAGGGCTTTTTAATATATACACTGAACTAACCTCACCTGATCTATGTCTGATGTGTTTTATATTCTTTTTGCTACCTTCTTTTTCCATTTGCACTTCCCTATTCCGGCCAAACCTTACACAAGCCTAACCTAACCTGCGCCATGTCTGATGTGTTTTATATTGTACTAGAAGGCCTGGCTACGCATCGCTGTAGCTGATTATTTTTACCTTTATTTGGTACTCACGTAAATTTTAAAAAATATTTAAAAAGTATGATTGCACAACGATATTGTATCGCAAAAACAAATAACGCTGCATACAACCGTTCAGAA
>JAODVP010134899.1:0-16061 GCA_025400035.1 Tetradonia laticeps
ATCGTGTGCGACGCTATAGTGAGTCGCAAGTCAGTATTCTATCAGTAATATATTTTTGTATGTAAAATAAATGTGATATTTTTTTTTAAATCTCATTTTTGTACTTTTCGGCGAAAATCCTTGTGTTTTATTCAATTCAGGAGGGGTGAGGTAAAATTTTAATGCAAAGTATGTCACTTTAGTTTAGTGAATATAAAGAGATAAATCAAATTACCAAATTGTCTTATAACAGAATACATTGGTTTTCCATCCTGAGACAAACTGGTTTCTTGTGATAATATTGAATTACTTTTGGTACTTTGAGATTCCAAATTTGGATCTTCATCAAAAGCTTCCACGTAACATTCGTTACTTATATCTTCTTTATTTATATAAAATATTTTGGTTTTCTCATTTTTTGCTCTAAACAAAAATTATTATCATATTTATACCAACTGAAATGTTTATTGTTCGCTTATTTCTATAAACTTACTCAGCACAAATATTCTTCTTGTTTGGACTAACAATAAACTCTATAACAAGACTTTTCAATTCCATAACTTCCGCTCTGGTCAATGGTTCATTGATCTTATGTTCAAGCATGACAGGAATCCATATTGTATTGTCTATTATGAAGTTTTTGTAGGTAACTGACTTCGATTGGAAATAAATCTATGTACATTATTGATTATTTCATATAGATAATTGTAAATATAGTATTTGCTTATTGGTACATGTTAAATTACTTTTGATATTACATCCCAGTGAAGAATATCGATATGACATGCCTCCAATTTTTTTAACAGTTTATATTCAATATGAAAATATCCTTTAGGTTTACCAACATCGAAAACATGTCCCGGGGGAACTTCTTCCGCCGCCGGAATTTGTTTGATTGAAGAAATGCCTGATTTCACTGACCTGATTTCCTTTTTTGGGTAAAAATTTTTAATACTCTGCTGTAATGGCGTTTTTGTACTTCCGGTTGCTTCTGCCTTTGCATGCTTTCCTTTCTTGTCATTCTCCGGCTTAGCATTATTTTCTGCATCATTTGAGGCATCAATTGGTGGTGGGACGGGTAATCCTAAGAGGAACCCTAATTTAATAATAATCATTAGTAGGTAATAAAACAATATATGTTTGACATTTAATTATAACATGTCAAAAAACAATTCAACACCCGTAAAAATTTTTATAGAGGTCGCTAATGAATGACAGAAAAAAACAAAAGAATTTTTATCAAGACTGAAAAGTGTGCGAATTTATTTCCGGTTTTCGTAATTACGTAAGTATGTATTTTTGTTGATATACTATTATTACTTATACGGAGATATGTTTTCAAGAATAAACTTGCAATAAATGAAATCATAATTTCCTTATTTTCACACTCGTAATCAATGCAACCGTTTCAGATTCAATTTCATCTGCGTCGTGCACATTTGTAGCATTATGCACGTGCATCAGAGCGTCCTTTGATTCTAATCGAGCTTCGCCTGCAGAGGACTCTTGATCAACGCCTCTGTAGGTTCGAGTAGCCAGGTGCACATGTTTCTACAGAAGAAGCGACGCGCCAACGATGTCTTCGCACCTCGATAACGCCGAGGACGTGGATTTTATAACGAAAACAGCTAGTAAGTCACGCTTATTCATTCAAACCGTTCGCGGCCGTCGCATGTCGTACCTCGAGCGAAATGCGCGAGTTTTCCCAGTTCAAATCAATAACTCATTACTTTTACTCGTGGCTGTACTAGCCGCACGAGCTGCACGCACTGCTCGTGCGGCAGCTAAACGAGCTAAACTCCTGTACTTCAACTCCGAACGCTGCGAACGCCATTCTTCTAGGTTATGCTTCCTAGGGGCCGAATTTAACTCGGTTAAAAGTCGCCTAATTTACTTAAATGTCGCTCGTTCCGTGTAAATCATCGTAAAAATGAGCAGTCGTATGTACAGTTAAAAATACATTATGTTTTCGCATACTGAATTGCAGTTTAGACTCAGAAAAAAGCTTAAATGTCAAAATATGTTTGTTGTGTGGCTTTGGCTTTGTTTTACTTGATGTGTGTGTGATTTATATGTGTAGTTGAACGAGATCCGAAAAAGAGACGAGTGAAACCAGTGGAATCTTCGATCTTGGATTTTGATTTGGGTGAGAGCTCAGACGACTCGGATTTTCGAATTGAAGATCATCCAGAAGTCAGCGATGATGATTCAGTTGATAGTAATGCACAGAATGGTAATGCAATCTTAAACTTTACTAAAAGTTTATACTAATTGTATGTGTCTGATGTTTATTTGTTTATAGATAGTTCATCCTCAGGGGAGGACGAAGAAGATGAGGAAACCGATTCTTCTAATTTCGAGAAAGACTTGAAAGTAACGGCGAATAGTAATGGATTGTCCATCTCAGATTTGATTGAGAAAGCTGCAAGTCAAAAAATAGGGGTATGACGATGTAATTAACAAGTAGTACAAGTTGAACATTTTTTGCTTCACAGTTTAGTGAAAAGGATGCAGATATATTAATTTGTTGTGGTTGCCTTGGTGATCAAAGTGATGGTGTTAATGAAATAGCGGAGTGTGACAGTTGTGGAGTGACAGTGCATGAGGCGTGTTATGGCATATCAGACACCAACAGTTTAGCAAGCACTGATTCTCTATCTCCAACAACTCCTTGGTTTTGTGATGCGTGCAAAGCAGGCGTCACTAATCCAGTGTGTGAATTGTGTCCAAATTCAGGTGAGAATTTAGCACTTATGTAATTTTGTGTTAAAAATTGTTTCTTCAGGCGGCCTTTTCAAAGAAACCGATGTCGGAAAATGGGTCCATCTTGTTTGCGCCCTCTATGTGCCCGGAGTGGCATTTGGTGAAGTTGATAAGTTGTCAAGTGTCACTCTCTTTGAGATGCAATACAGTAAATGGGGTTCAAAGACTTGCAGTCTTTGCGTAGAGGATAGATATGCGCGAACTGGAGTTTGCATTGGATGTGATGCAGGAATGTGCAAGAATTATTTTCATGTTACTTGGTATGTAAAGTATTTTTGGCGTTTACATTTGTTTAAAGCGTTTTGATTGGTTTCTATGGGGCTAAATCTAAAAAACCGAGTGAAAGGAAGATAGGGGATACAGTTTGGTATTGTAGCTTAGAAAGTATCCTGTTGATGTTACAGACAAGCTGCCTTTTATAGCGTTCGATAATATAATTTGAAAATTGTTGTAAATTCTTAGTGCTCAGCGTGAAGGCTTCCTTTCTGAAGCCCACACCGAAGAAGTCGACCAAGCTGATCCATTCTACGCACATTGTAAGCTTCACTCTGATAAAACTTTGGTCAAAAAACGCAAGCGGAACTATCTGACTATACAAGTGAGAACGCACTTGCGGAAAAAGCAGTTTGAAGCTGTAGGTTTTAAAGAAAGTCCTGAACAAATGCGGATACAGCGCAAATTAGAGAAGAAAAGATTGCAGTATAAAGGGTTGAAGATACAGCGTCAACAGCCATGGGGTAAGAAATTTTTTCATAAATACGTATTAAATTAATCGACACTCCTGTACATCTAAAAATATGTTTTTCAACAGTGCCAACTCAAAAAATGCCCAGACTGTTGACAACAAGTGCGTCCGCTTGTAAGAAATTGAAGAGAAAGGCGGACCTGATGGACGTAGATACTGCTTCACTCGAAATGCAAGACGCGCAGATGGCAGCACTGGTAGATATTCGCAAGAAATGGCATATTCCGCCCGCATTCTCTGTGGAGTTCATTGCGTATTATCTGGATCGGAATGAGAGGCTTAAAACTATGAAGGAGTCTTTAGAGCAGCTCTTGGAAAGCAATAAGTTTTTATTGGATGAACAAACTGAATTGAGGACACAATACGATCTGGTAAGGTTGTAACCGTTTAAGCATAAGTATAGTACTAACAAGTTGTTCAGTTATTGAAGGAAAGTATAGAAGAACAAACCTCCAATGCCGGTCTGAAGCAAATCATACAAAAGTTTCACTCCGCGGTCCTTAGTTGTTGTCCTAATAAAAGTCTGCCGAATGTCGAGGATTTAGGTAAACCACAAGTGCAACGAGCAGCTCCAACACCAATGATGGTGCCTACAGCTGCCGCTTTAAAGATGGGAGTTGGCTTTCCTCTGAACAACATGGTAGCCAACAGGAAGGAGTGTGGGAAGGTGTTGAGTAGCCATGCAAAGCAAGGTGAGCAAAGCAATGTATTTTGATTTGATAATCTAATTCTGGTGGCAATTTTGCCATCTTTTAAAAATCAGGGAAAAGTAAGGGAACATTTTTTAACTTAATATTACTTTAGAAAGTATTTGGAATCTTTAAATTGCCACCAGTCATGAGTCGAGTTTATTCTTGTTTTGTTCTGTAATGTAATCTTTTCTCAAGATCCCATGCAGCTAAACGAATGTGGAATCTGTCGTCAACGCCGTGATCAACACATGCTGGCAAAATGCGATACGTGTCATTTGTATTATCACCTCAATTGTTTAAATCCGCCCTTAACCCGCCTTCCTAAAAAGTCGAAACTTTACGGTTGGCAGTGTTCCGAGTGCGACAAAACGTCGGACAGTGAGGTAGAACAAGTGAAACATCCGCGCCGGAGTCGCGGAAGACATAGCCGGACTATAAACAATTGTTTCGATGAAATCTTCACCCCGATCGTTAAAATCAAACCGGTTCCACCAGCACCAATATTACCAATATCCGCTCATCCGGTTGCTCCCATTGCTGCGAGCACTCCTCCACCTGAGAGCCCTCAGATTCGAGTACATGACTCACCGGCGCCATCTTCCTTCCCTGAACCTAGCAACACGCCGGTTAGCCCTGTCACACTGACGGTCCGAAACTACGCTGCATCTTCACCACATCATCACAATTCGTTTTCGGCTATTAATACTGTTACGGATATAATCAGCACGTCCAATAATGCTACGTTAGACAGCACCACGCCTGAGATTTATCCGATGTTTATTTCGAAATCATCCAAGAAGAGAAGGAGGGAGAAACATCGAAATCGCTACTCTCCGGAACTGGGTGGGTCTACTAAAGAACATAAACGAAAACGGAAGAAGAAGAGTTTTGATATTGAAAATCCTAATCCGCATCCACGAATTAGGATTAAGGTACACTATTTCATCTATAACATAACTACAACTAAATAAAACCTGCAGGATTTTCTTCTTTTTTTCACAAATATTTGTAATTTTAGATTAAACCCATACCATTACCCGCTGGTGAGGTCGCATCTACTTCAAACCCTCAGTGCTTTTACGTTAACAACGAGAGTAATGATGCTCCGCCGCCACGAGTTTCACCGGCCTTTGCAATTGGCACTCCATTAACACCTGTGACCGTCACAACGACTGATAATTTCGACAACTGCTGCGATGTTTGCAAAGAAGGAGGAACGAATGCGAATATGGTCAAGTGAGTTTGTAATTCCATCAATTTTGCCGTTAATTTTAATGTAAACTTCATCTTTTTTTACTTTTACAAGACTTTGATGTTGAATTATTGCATTATAGGTGCGACGAATGTCAAAAGAACTACCACTTTACCTGTCTCGAGCCTCCGTTGAAGAAAACACCAAAGAAGCGTGGATATTCGTGGCATTGTGCCGATTGTGATCCTACAGTAAGTACAAACATTTTCAGCAATAAATAAAAAATCTCGTAGGTTGATTATAATTAGGTAAGATCTGAACATATTTCTCAATTATTATTTACTTAACGTTATTTTGAAACTTTGACAATTTGCTATTAAAATGGAGAATTGCGTTGTTCTTATAAATCGGTGAGATAATCTGGGCCCAATTAATCTGCGCAGAATGACAAATTTAATTCAGGGAGTTAAAAATATGTAGAATTTTTATAAAAAGAGTGCAGCGCAAAACCTCAGCTGGTTTTTGCATTCTGCGCATTAAAATCAACCTACAAGCCTTTGGTCACCCGGTATTACACACCGGGTAAGATTATTATTAGCGCATATAGTATAAGAAATATTCTGACATTGAAAACACTTCTCCTTTGTTTCAGGGTTCTGAATAGTAAGTATTTAAGAGTTTTATACAGGCCGCCATACTATTTAAGTTAGTGTACTTGTATTAATGAATGTTCATAACATTTAGTTAACGTATCTGAGAAAACCGGTTTTGATCTACACACAATTGTCTATGTAGTGAAATAAAACCGTTTATTTCTCGTATGTAGGTTTACAATTTACTCTTGACATCAATAACACATAAGAGAGGTTAATCTGTTATGACATGTATCTTAACATTTTATTCAAACTGAGGAGGGATTAACTCGAAGTGAAGGCTTTGTGTGTCTCTCCTCTCACGCCTGACACACTTATTGCTCATTTTAGACTGTTTGACAAACCCGTGGTTGCAAATACAGAAGTTCGGGCCGGAACAAACGCCATTTTCGCACCCGCCGGGACAGTGCGCGACGCAGCGGCTTTTCTTGAACGTGTCTTGGATGTAGCCGGTTTTGCACGTGCATTCGTTAGGTCCGGTGCATTCACCGTTTAGACATGGTTCATCACAATGCGCAGTGCAGACCGTGCCGGTTTTGTCTAGTGTCCAGCCTGGTTTGCAAGCGCATCGATTGGGACCAACGCAGTCGCCATTTTTGCATCCGCCGCTACACTGTGCTTCGCAAACGCCTTTGACTTGGACATAACCTGGGCGACATGCGCATTTGTTTGGGCCTATACAGTCACCGCCATCACACCCACCCTCGCAGTGGTATTCACAAATACCTCTCACACTTTTCTCAAATCTAGGAAAACATACGTAGTTGTTTATAAATTGCACAAGAGTGAACTTGTGGCAGATAAGTGTAGATAACATACCCTGGTTTACATTCACACACTTCCGGCGCCTTGCACTCGCCTCCAATTCCGCATCCGCCATGACACACAGGGAGACACATGTGACCGGATGGATCTAAAGTGTATCCGCTGTTACATGAACACACTTTGTTCAAGTTACACACGCCGTTTAAGCAACCAATGGGACAAGTCGGTACACATCTGCCATGGTTATCCTTAATATAGCCTTTCTTACATTCGCACACTCCGGGTGAAGTGCAGTTTCCGTTTTCACACAGGTCACCACAATCTGGAATACAGTGGAAGGCACTATGGTCCATCAGTCTATAGCCAGAGCAGCAGATTCGAATAGTGCTGTACCCAGGCCGTGTCTGCAACCATAATTACATTGCGTAAATTGAAGAGTTTCATGTTTTTCTATTGTTTCAGTAAAAGTAACTTACCCCATTTCCTTGCGGAATAACTCCAGTCCTCTCATCTTCGTGAATTAAATCTAAAGTTCTAAACCCATTGAATTAAAACAACATCTAAACTCGTATAATGTAATAAATTATGTTAACTCACGGAACTTCCAGTGTGCAAACTCCTTTGTTTTTCACATTTGTGCTGTTCTTAGAATAAGTTGTGACCGCGGCATTGGCAAACGTCACACAAACTGCGATCGTAAGCAGTTTGTTCAAAGTCATTTCTGCTTTCAATGTTTTTATAGAAACTGGATGTGACTGCGATGAAATCCAACACTCAACTAATCCGTTTGTGTGGGTCGTGTATCTTAAATGCTTGTAACAACTATCTCGCACTGTTGACCTTAAGCAGTTAGCGCGGAATATATTAATCATAATGTCCATAATATTTACATGCTAAACGATTTTTGATGATTGTCAGTGGTAAATAGTTTACTTTCTATTTAATTAACTGAACTTCGCGTAACTAAGCTAATAAGTAAATAATACATTGTCCAGGGCTAACAGGGCCTTAAACTTGGTGACCTCAAAATTATTAGTGTAGCAATATTAAGGTAATTCAATTAATAACTAATTGTTTCTATTTATTTTAAATGGAATTTATTTCAGTTTAAATATTTACTAGTTCTCTAAATACTCACTAAGATGGCGCATGCATCGCCTTAGTTAACATTTCTGCCGATTTTGCATTTTTGGCGCTGCTCGTTAAAGTTTATTATTAATTTTCAATATTAAATACTAATATGTATACATTTAAAATACGTAAATTATAAAGCATTTTTATTATGGAAAATTATCCAGTCATTACTGTTTTGATAATATCTTTTAATAACTCTTGTTATTTTTATTTGAATTGCGTGTCCAGATAAAAACTTTTTGAGGTTAATATTGTTTGTGCGGGAGTTATAGAAATTCAGTTGGGCTGATGTCTACTAGTTGTGAATATCTTGAATAAACAAACTATTTTAAGCTATCAACTGTTTGAATATTAGTGATTGTCCAGTGTTAATCATCATGGCTAATGTGCAACCACTAAAGGCGATGAACTTGGGTATGTAACAAACTTATTGCCTGCATTCACTTCATAAATAACTTCATTCACAGATCCTAGCCAGATCCAAAGCTTCATTAGATATTACCACAGTATGCCAAAGGTGAGTTTCATTAATATTTAATTCGTTATGGAAATTCCACAATATCTATTTACATACTTTAGATTAAATACTACATATATAGAATAATGTCGACATGTTATTAATTTCTCAATTCGTACTAGTAGTTTACTGAGCGCCCACAAGATTTTTCGCTTTTTGTTTGACTGTGTTGAAACCGTGACTAATTTTACCACCAACTTTCTGCCAAAATCCTAGAGGTTGTACTACTTCTGTTACAGTTTCGTCTTCTTCAATACCCTCAGAACTAGTATTCTTTTGCTCAGGTTCTATTGGTGTGTTCTCTACTTTTTGTTGATTTAGTTGGGATATACCTGAACGTCCAACTTGCTCTTCAAGTGGATATTGTCCTTCTCCTGCTGCATCTTGCCTTTGAGAAGCAGGGTGGTTATAGCTATGCCCCCTTTCTTGATAGGTTCCCACATACGGATTTCTATCGAATTCAGGTTCAATAGGTCGTTGAGAGTCATCCTCAAATGTAGATGCCCCTTGCGAATATGCATTAAAAGGTCTCTTAGTTGCTTGCGATTGGTAAGGTTGATACGGATTAAATTGTTGCCCTTGTGGTCCATTTGCATATTGCTCTTGCGCAATGTGTGCCCGATGAAGGTCATTTAAACTCATAGATGGTGAATATCCACCGTTTTGGGGGTTTCCAGGAGCATCAAAATGTTCTGGGGCATGTTGTTGAGTTAAGTCTTCTTGTGGTTTATGTTGAAGATAGTCCCCATGATCAATAAAATCCTGATTGAATCCGTCTTGTAGTCCTTGTGTTTCTGCCATTTGTTCAGCAAGTTGATCCATTTCTTGTTGCAAGGCATAAACTGTCTTTTGCGTTGTTGTACGACCATAAACCCCTGAATATCTGTTAGGATAAAGTCGGTTTCTGTGCGGTTTCATTGTGGTTGAGGAAAACTCACTTTCAGATAGTGGTTTTACATTTAAGATAGCATCATCGTAGTCATTTCCTTGAGTATTTGTGGAATCAGGGTATAAATTACTTGGTTTTTGATCAAAGGCGTCTGTTCTTGGACCTTCATAAACTTCTTGTTGGCCTATGTTAGCTTCATCTTGCCCACCAAGCATAACTAGAGCAAATTCATCATCCGTCATCGGTTTTTGGAAATCGTCGTCAAAATTGAAATTTGCTAAATTTTCTAGAAGTTGGTCCATATTGCCATTTGGCTGTTCTACTCCATGCTGAGATTGACTTTGTAATGTTGTTTGTGGTTTACTGCTACTGCCAAGGAGAATTTGATCAAAATCATCATCTGTCATTGGTCTTTGCGAATCATCATCATTTGTCCCTAATAGAATTTGTCCCAGTTCTTCTTCTTGCTGTCCTACCCCATGTTGAGATTGACCTGGTAGTGGATTAGAAGGTTTGTCATTACTGCCCATGATAATTTGAGTAAAATCATCATCCGTCATTGGTTTTTGGAAGTCGTCATCAAAATTGAAATTTGCTAAATTTTCAAGAAGTTTGTCAATATTACCATTTTGCTGTTCTACTCCATGCTGAGATTGACTTTGTAATGTTGTTTGTGGTTTACTGCTACTGCCAAGGACAATTTGATCGAAATCATCATCTGTCATTGGTCTTTGCGAATCATCATCATTGTCCCCTAATTGAATTTGTCCCGGTTCTTCTACATGTTGTCCTACTCCATACTGAGATTGACCTAGTAGTGTATTAGAAGGTTTCCCACTACTGCCAAGAGTAATTTGACTAAAGTCATCATCGGTCATTGGTCTTTGGTCATTATCATCATTGATATCTAAATGTGTTTGTCCCAATTCTACAGGTTGTTGTCCTACTCCATGCTGTGATTCACTCTGTAAGCTGGTAGTAGGTTTGCTGTTACTCCCCACGATAATTTGGTCGAAGTCATCATCTGTCATTGGTCTTTGAGAATCATCATCACTAGTCCCTAATTGAATTTGTCCCAATTCTTCTACTTGTTGACCTAGTCCATATTGAGATTGACTTGGTTGTGTATTAGAAGGTTTGCTGCTACTCCCCAGAATAATTTGACCAAAGTCTTCATCTGTCATTGGTCTTTGCGAATCATCATCATCATTGGCACCTAATTGAATTTGCCCAAATTCATCATCTGGCATTGGTTGCTGATAGTTGTTCATATTTTCAACATTATCAACGTCCTCATGTTGTTGTCCAACATCCTGCTGTGGTTGATTCACTAATTCTGGGATTTGTTGATCATTATCAGGGTTTACTTGAGCCATATCCCCACGAAGGGGATTTTTTTGATTATCATGTTGCGCCGAAGTAGTTAAATCCTCTTCATGAATGGATTTTTGAACAAGGTCATCTTCATCACCAGATGACTGAGCCGTGTCATCCACGTTTTGACCTTAAATTAACAAGAAACATTATCAGTAGATTATAGGAAATTTTATGGCGCAAGTTGTGAATGATGCAATTTTATCAAGCACACGTTTCGATAATTTAGTTTGTTATTGACTACTGAAAAAATATGCTTATCAATGTTCTATTCGTTTATTTTATCGACATACATACATAATTGTTACAATTATTAATAGTGTATAAATATGTTTGCTTCAAACTTCTTCAATAAGTATCAATAGAACCATATTGAAGAATAATTCAGCTATTTCCAAGTTCTTAATTACTTATTAATATGAAAACAACGATGATTTAGTTAGTAACAACGTATGAATTATTTGCAATCTTCTCCAATCATGCTGCCCACTGATTGATGCTGCCCGAACTGCTCATATTTTTGCAAGCCGCTACTTTTAACACCACTATGATATCCCATTCTACTGCCATACGAACCTTGTGATGCATAACCCGTGTTGTAACCCCCGCTGCCGCTGCTGGATGAAGAGTATGAAGAAGAGGAAGAAGTACGCAGTTGTTCATGTAAGTTCCGCACTAAGTCATCTTGTAACTGCTGGCGGATTTGGTTCAAGTCTTCTGTGCGGTAGTTTGCCTTCGGACTGTATACACCTGAGGATGAGACTGTGTATGATTGTCCACTACGTATTCCTTGGTTTCCATAATGTTGATGAAGGGAGTCTTCAAGTCTCCTTGTAAGATTAGCACGCAGTTCGTTACTGAGCATTTGCTCTATTTGACTGTTGCTCTGGGAATTGTAACTGGCGCGGGTTTTCTCTTCATATACTGCTGATTGTAGCTGGCGGTTAAGATCTTCTTGCAGTTGGGCTCTGATTAGATCTAATTGTGGATTAATTGGATGTTGTGTTCCACCACTTGTACTGGAACCTGCTCCTGAACCGTACGAGGACTGAGAGCTCCAGGAAGACGACGAACTCCATGAACGCTGAGGTTCATAGCGTACATGTTGTGGGTTTTGAGCAATGTCGGAAGTCAAGGATTGAGTATATTGAGGACTTTGGTGAGAGTAGTCTCTTTGTGAGCTGGAGTATTGTTTACGGGATTGTTGGTAGTTATTTTCGTATGTTCGGAAGGATGTTTCTAGATAATTAATGAGATTATTTTCGATTTGTTGCTTGAGGTCATCTAGATCAGCGGTTTTGTAATTGGCATTGGTACGCTCATTTTGAGAAAATGAGTATTCACCTCGAATGTCCTGACGACCGTAGGTACGCTCCAATTCATCTTGTACATTTCGTGTTATATTGTACCTCAGTTGTCTTCGAAAATCATCAAGTGCAGTTTGATACTCAGGACGGGAATTGGTTAGGGTATATGAGGATCCCGAATATCTGTCTTGGTAAGCCCTGAGAGCACTTCGTACTTCCTCGGTAAGTTCATTCTGGACTCCTTGTAATACTTCAGTTACTCGTTTCGAAGGGTTCACTGTAATATGACTTTGACTCAACGTTGGAAAGTTGCGATCATAATTGGAACTGTGATATGTTGAACCAGCAGTTTGCCCGTAGCTAGAACCATATGTTTGTGAAGCAACTTGGGGATGTTGTCCATAGCTAAGTCTCTCAGGTCGTTGAGAATCATCAATACCGGGAGCAGGTCGATAGTTTGATGCCGGACGATGTCCATGACGATTCATGTCATCAATCTCCGCGGAGTCTCTGTGACCGTAGCCTCTACTGCTTCCTCCATACGAATTCCAAGTGCTTCGAGAACTGCTGCTTTGGGAGTAAGTGGACGTAGCACCATCATGGAGTTTCTTCATAAGCTCTCTTTCCATCTGTTGTCTCAAGTTAGTCAACTCATCCGTATCATAGTTTGCAACGGGGTTGTAACCTCCTGATGTGGTACTGTATGAAGAATGACCTCTGGTAGTCTGCGCTCCGTACTGATTATAGAGACTTTGTTGCAACTGCCTGGTAATATTGGATTTCAATTGATTTTCCAAGTATTGCATGTCTTCGCTTCGCATTTGAGTAGAGCCGTAGCCAGATTGAGTCTTCATGTTTCTGATTGCGTCGCGCACTTGTTGTTCCATATCATATTGGAGGTTCTGAGTGAGTTGGCCCAAGTTGGACTGCGTGGAATACGTTGTTTGGGAATAATGTCTATTAGTGCCAGGTAAAACATTGTGTGCTCGAAATGCTCTCTCGGCATCGTCAGTTAAATCTCGATCGTTGTAAGTTGTTACGGAGTGACCCACATCGTCAACGGATGGACTTACAAATTCAGAGTGCTTGTTGTGTTGTTCCACTTGCGGGGCAACATTTCCACTTAGATCTCCCTGCTTGCCGTAGTAACCTTCATCATCGTTTTTGGTTTCTAGCTGGTTGTTCTTATATGTTGCAGATGATTTCTTGAATTGATATTCTTGTTTGTAGTAACCATCGGGTGCAGCTAAAGCAGCAATGACTACTGTTGTGAAGACTATTAAGGCCTTCATGCTTTCTATTAATAATACTAATAAAAAAAAAATCATTAAAACCTTATTATACCTTTAAATAATTTGTCTACTTACATTATTGGTGTGAAGGAGTAACTTTCATCAACTTTGAAACTTTATGATGACAGTGCCCAGATGTACAGTATTTAAATGCCAACTGATAATGGTCCCCTCTTCATTGACACAGATTTGTTTTCGTTTGCATGTTTATTTGCAATCAATTAATATATTTACTGAGTGTTATAGTATTGGTATTTCCATGTTTTTTTGGAATTTTCTTAGAGAATTCTCAGGATTTTGGTTCGGAAAATCATATTACGTAAGTTGTTCGAGTAGTTTTCTGCTTACTGCATTATTTTTGGGTATTTAAATAATAATTTCCTACTTTTTGCGTTCTCGTTTTGCTCATCGAGACCTACGGGTCATCTTATTGGATCATGAATTTATCTAAGTGTAGCAAGGTCATATTGGTTAATAATATACATTCCAGACTTCCAAGAAAATTAGTACGTGATTGGAAATAATAATATTTCTGCGAAATATTGTGATAATTGTGGTTTTATAGCTCCATTAACTGCTCTCTATTGAATGAAATTAACGCTTCGCTTTTATTTTATAATAAAAAATAGAAAAGTGCATCAACTGTGCGAGCATTCAGCCATACCGATTACTATTCTGTACATGAGGACGATGCTACTCTAGCAGCCGAAATTGTATTCCATAATAACGTAGTCAAATACATGGGAGTAGATAAATTACCCTATTTGTGTTTGAGCCAGAATAATTTTGAGAAATTTGTCCGAGAACTTCTTCTTGTACGACAATATAGAGTAGAAGTATACGAAAAAGTACATCCTTCTCGCGTAAATGATTGGGCAATTGAGTTTAAAGCATCGCCAGGAAATCTTCAACAGTTTGAGTCTATTTTATTCGAAAACAATCGTGATCTTGTTATTAGTACTTCTGTGATGGGAGTCCACTTGAAAGGACAGTCTGTTGGAGTTACCTGTATCAATACAACCGAATGTGAAATTTGTGTAACTGAGTTTGATGATAATGAGTTCTTTTCTGAACTTGAAGCAGTTGTTGCTTATGTAAATCCTAAAGAATGTGTGATTCCATCCGGAAATGCCAAAGAGTTATCTGTATTGAAAGAAATGCTTGAAAGAAACTATGTGCTAGTTGTAAGTGGCAAAAAGGATGATTATGATGAATCTAAATTAGATCAAGATTTGAATCGCTTGCTGTACTTTGCTGAAAATCAAACTAGAAATGTCCACACATTCAAGGAACGTAAGCTGACTCAAGCAATGTGTTCCGGACGTGCTGTTATCACTTATTTAGATCTAATGGCGAATTCGGAGAACTTCAATCAATACAGATTGAAGTCCATAAACCAGGAACGCTTTGTGCGCATTGATAACTCTGCGATTTACGCTTTGAACTTGCTTGGGAAACCTGGGGCAGTCCAGAATCAATTTGATACTGTTTATGGGGTGTTGAACAATTGTGCTACATCACAGGGAAAGCGACTTTTACAACGATGGATCAAACAACCCCTAAGGGACTTAAATCTACTCAATGATCGTTTGGATGCTGTACAGGCATTAGTCCAAGACACTGATGCACGGTCACAGTTATCATCATATGGATTGAAGCTCCCTGATTTACTGCTATTATCTAAACGCCTTGCTACGCAGAAGGCTACTCTTCAAGATTGTTATAAGATTTACCAAGCTTTAGACTCAATTCCAAGTTTAATTCAGACCCTGCAGAGCATTAACAGTGCAGCAGTTAAAGCTTTGTTAACAGATCCGCTTCATGAACGTATGGAAGCTCTGCAAAAATATCAGAGTATGATTGAGGAAACCATGGAGTTGAGTTCTGTAAGCAGAGATGAGTATTTTGTAAAACCATCGTATGACACTGTTTTACTCGATTTGTTCAATCGCAAACAAGAAATTGAGGATAAGGTGCAGTCTCAACTAAAGCGGGCTGCGTCTGACCTTGGCTACGAAGCAGGGAAGACTATAAAACTGGATTGTACCGACCAATATGGCTACTTCTTTAGAGTAACTCTTAAGGAGGAACACGCATTAAGAAAGAACAAGTCGTATACAGTTTTCGATGTTGTTAAAGCAGGTGTTCGGTTTAAAAACGAAAGATTGGAGTCTCTCAATGACGATTACAAAGATGTGAAGAAAAACTACGAAGAACAACAGGCGACTATAGTTAAAGAAATCATTGAAGTGGCTTCAGGCTATGCAGATGTAATTAAAAGTATTAATTTAGCTATAGCAACTGCAGATGTCATAGTAAGTTTTGCAGTAAGCGCAGTGAATGCCCCGATTCCTTTCGTGAGACCCAATTTGATGCCGATGGGAAGCGGTATTCTGCGCTTGAAAAGGGCGAGGCATCCTTGTTTAGAACGGCAGGATGATAATTGCATTCCGAATGATGTGGAATTTATGAAGGATGAGTGTACTTTCAAGATTATTACTGGTCCTAATATGGGTGGTAAGAGTACTTATCTACGTACCGTAGGGGTTTGCACATTGATGGCACATATTGGATGCTTTGTGCCTTGTGAAGAAGCGGACATTTCTGTTGTGGACAGTATTATTACTAGAGTAGGAGCAGGTGATTGCGAGTTGAAAGGACTATCTACTTTTATGATGGAAATGACTGATACTAGCAGTATTATTAGGGTATGTGCATTGTAATATATAGGATAATTATCAATTTCATTATCATTCTCT
>JAODVP010135009.1:0-21251 GCA_025400035.1 Tetradonia laticeps
CGTTTTTTTTTTAAATAGTGATCCAGTTTTGCACTATTAATTTTTAAAATTTACATTGTTTGGTATATATCTCAATAAACAGTGTTAAAGAGAATGTATTAATGCATAGGTCAGCATTGTCGACTCAGCGATTTTAGCTGCACATATCCGAACGAACGTATCTGCTTTAAGACTTATTTTCCGCACCGTGTTATCTGAAACAATCCTTTTGCAAAATTGCAATTACCTTCATGTTATATTCAGAAAGACAAATTATTGAATAGCTCATAAACTATAATTTTGATTATACGACCTTTGCCAAAAGGATAGTTTACTTATTTGCCAGAAAGAGCAAAAAAAACTGCAATCTAATACCGTATCCTTATTTATCAACAGTTAATTTATTTATTTGTATACCAACCATTAATAAACAATAATCCCAAGCATGAACATCACATGCGAAAAACGTATAATTATACTAGATTTTAAAAATTCCAATTACATACATTATTGTTATGAGTGCCTGCAAAATAACAAATAATAGAAATAAAGAAGTCAACTTCGACGTATACACGACTTGTAATAAATAAGTGTTGCATTCGGAATGTGTGCACAACGTTTTTAATAAGAGTGATGCAAACATCGAAGTTACCACTTTATTTTCATCATTTTAAGCTTTAAGCATTCGATGTCATATTAATCGGATTCTAGTAAATCAGTATTAGTTAAAGAAATATGAACTTGAAGTTCCTATCGTAGTTATAATACATATCTAGTTTTGTATGTATATTATGTATTTACAAAAGAAAACATTGTAGATTAGTGTGTAATTCTATCAATTCAATTCCCATTATTCAACATATTTACGTATTATTATATCATTGTTTAATGCTTGCTAATCAATTTCCATACATTCCACCTTCGACTTCGATTTATTGAATGACACATGGTATACTTTACCTTTCGACAAGTGACAACGGCTATTACACAATTTTTTGCGCCGAGCACACTATGTTTCAAAAGAAATTTGCAGAATGTGCGTGCAACACACTTGACATTAATTATCAGGTGGCATACTGAGTGTCATACTTTAATAACACATATTCCAATGATTCTCGTCCACTGCTGTTCTAACTATGTATGTAATTACTAACTTATTGGAACTACACACATATGTACATATTAGAAATTTAATCAACTCACACAAGTGTTTCTACTGTGCAATTTCTAAAATAGGTAATATTATTTTATTTATAGATATTTATTAGCAGTTTTGACGAAATTAAAAACCTACCTACATTGACTGACTACAAGTAAGCTTGGATATAAGTGAGTGAGCTTTGTGGGCATTGGTTAGTCCGGGAGAATGTGAATGTGTGGAATTCTCAGATGACTGCAACCGCCGTCAGTCAGCGAGTAAATTGCCGGAGACTTCTAGGAAAATGTTAGGTTTTCTTGATTTCTTCCTACGTTCCAAGTGCTTCGACTCATGCAAGCCTAGCTTATATTAACAATTACTAGCTACTGGTGCTTGCACTTACTATGTAGTTGAGTTTTAGATGATGTAGATTAGTTAGTATGAAAAGAAATTATAGACATTATGTGATTGTGTATTTAGAATTACTTACGGATTTGAAAACAACTACATTGTATATACATATGAAGAGAGATAAATTTGCTTGTCCTAAAGCTTAGCTGACAACTAAAATAGTTCGTGATAGATAAGCCAGATTCTTTTCGTAGATAATTATTGTGCTATATTTATTTTTATCCTTTAAATCATGGGTTTTCAACTCGCGGGCCGCATGCGGCCGTCTGTAAATTTGGCCCTGACGAGGAATATTATGCTATAGTTTTATGCCATTATTAGGACTGGCAATATTTAATAATATTGCTGTTTGTGCATTATTTGAAAAATAGTCGATAAACATTGTAAAGCTAAGATATAATTTAAGACATTTTTTTACACTTTAAAAACATTTTTAGTTATTTTAAGGCTTTTTTTAGATATTTTAACACATTTCCTCACATTTTTAAATAAGTTAGTGAAAAGTAAAATAGTTTTTGGACATTTTTTGACATTGTTCAAACATCTTCAAGCATTTTGAAACATTACTAAATAATTTCAGAAATGTACAGAGTTTTTCAAACGTTATTTGATATTTTAAGACGTTTGTAGACAGAGTTACATATATTTAAACATCTTTAGACATTTTAAACATTTTCTGACAATTTTAGACAATTAAAGAAATTTTCAGATAATTTAAAACATTTAAAGCCTTTACAAGACAAAGTTAATATATGAATAAAACATAAGGAGGAAAACTATACTATAAGTAATAGTTTTATAGCTTAATTAGGGCTCGGATTTTGATATTATTGTTCTATTTGTGCATTTTTTGAGGGATAGAGGATTTGTAGTATTTTCAGCCATCTAGGACCAATGTAGTTGTCTGCGGTTCGTTTCCCAGTCTTATAGGATATCTTTTCATTAATCATTTGAACGTAAATAATATTGGAGTATGAAATTTCATTAATTATAATGTTAAGTTTTACTTCCAAAACTACTTTCAATATTAATATTTTTAGAGGTTTTTCTTGCATTCTTTCGGGTAATGATAAGAATTCTTTACTTGACCCGTTTGCAAACTTGAATAGATTATTTTCCATGAAGTGTTAGGATGTTTTTAAATTTTGATTTTGGTGGTGGAGGAAGGATTGATAAGACCAATTAGAAACTCCTATGATTAAATATCTACGACTTTATACTTGACTCATAAAATTTTATTCCTTTTCCTAAAATATATCCTGCATTATCAAATCGCTTTTTAAAATAAATATTTTTTCACTATGTGCTTATAAACTTGATTTATAGATCATATTTTGAGACATTTTTTGGCCTGTATTGAATTTAAATCGTTAGTTGTTTTTATTGATTTTATCATTATTATTAAAATCTGAACCTTAAACATTTTACATTAAAAAAAATATATGGATCTATAAAAACTATTTTCGGCGCCCGACTGTTTCTATTTATTTGAATGTGATCTTCATCTAATAAAAGGTTGAAAACCCCTGCCCTACATACTTAATTCGCTGAATGAACCAAACGTCTGTATTCACATAAACAAATAACGACAAGTTTTGTCACAGAACTCTACTATAACTTTAACATTGACATTGGTTTTTAGCCCGCATAACAAAATTCCGTGAGATTATACAATCCATTACACAATTGTTGCCGTTAACTTCAATGCAATTTCAATGTCTTATTATTTTTTCAACAACTACTGTTTGTTGTATCTAAATTGTAATTTCATTCTGTTGTTCCCAATACATGCATAAAAATAGTATTTAAACTTTAGTCATCACCTCCAATTTAAAATTTAAATGAAGGCGATTTTCAAGCATTTATACCTTATTTTGTTATTTGGTTGCTCTCTAATTATCAGGTCCGTGCTCCCCACGGACGTAAATTATTGTTATTCGGCTTGTAGTTTCTTGTCGAGCGTCGTTTTGTCGAAACAAAAAATTCCGTTGCGCGCATCTGATATCCATGGGACCCCTCGACACCCATCGTGATTATGCGCGATGGGTCGTACCTCTATCCCACCTCAACTCGAATTCAAACCCAGACTTTTGTTTTCTTTCCTTCTCTCAGGCATTGTGAGCCTTGCTTTGTGTGTTGGCTGCTGGCATTCTGCGCGGTTTTAATTCTCGTGGACGGCTAGACTTGATTCGGAAACAAGTTGGCGTTTGGTAGGCTTCAGGTACGATTTTCGGGAATTACCGATCGGGAAGGGGAATTCGCATTTTATGCGGTTTCCAAGCAGCCCAGCGGGTTTTTATTAACGGTCGAAATTAAAGCTCCAAATTACAACATTGCTATCAGCGCGCAACATGGCATATGATGTATGGCGCTGTCATTAATTATGCGGCCCTTCTGGCCTCTGAAGGGTAAAAATGGACCGGCGCTCCAAATTGGTTTGGCGGTGTGCGGTGCGTGGTGATTAGATTGGGAATCAATCGATCATTGCGATGTGCCAAAAGGGGCCGTTTGGCCGGAAATAGCTTTGTGCGTAAAAATTTGGCAGCCTGGAAACAGGAAGCGTTGTGCTTGCGCGCCCTTTTGGTTTTATCCGCAGCTGAGCGACAATTATGTGCTAACTGGATCAGAATTGGTTTGTTTAACACTGGCAGTCAAAGGATGGTGAGGAAAGTAAATGGAATACATCAAAGCATTTTTTTCTATCTTGGGGAATAAAACGGAAATAGACTTGGATGGAAATGTTGACATGTAACACGTAACGCTTGCGAAAATGGTGAATACGCAGTAAAAAACGAGGGGCCCAAAACACGAGCACTTGGCAACGGGGAGAAGAAATCATTAGTTTCCCGAAAACCAGAATATAGGGAGGTGACGAGCGCTGTAACACAACAATCACAGTATGGCAGAAGAAGCAAAAAATTCGAGGTTAGGGATGAACTCCCTTTTGCAGAGACGCATGGACCATAAACTGTGATTATTTGCAAGGCTTCATCACTAATACCAACATTGTTTTGATTTGGGGCAACTGATTGATCAAGGAAACTGTAAGAGTGCAAATTGCACTGATGAAGTTTTACAAAAGGAAAGCCTGCATGAGCAAAATGACTTTGTAATTATAATTGGTTAAGGTGTCATTGATCAGAATTACAAAGACTTGGGTGGGTGTGTCATGTTTTGGGAAGTCGGATGGAACTAACAGCCAAGCTTGGTTTACTACTATTTGTTCTCTTCTGGTTTGAGCTGAGCCTTCTTGGAGTTACAGTTGATGTTGGACTTACTGTTTGGTGCGATGCTTTCACGTTTACTGCTGGTTCTTTCTGCCCGCCGCAGGGTTAGCGTCCTCATCGACGGAGCGTTGTTGGGTTTAGTACCTTCGTGTTACACGTTCCATGTTGCTGCAGCGTCACGTACAGCTAGGAGTGCAGCAGGCCTGAACGGACTTAAGTCTAGAAAAATTACAATACACAGAGAATGTTTTCTGTTCATATTACTTCTTGTACCTTCTAGTTCCTCTTTCTTGCGAGAGGTTAACCTCCGCTTGTTTAACTAGTTGAATAAATGACGAGCTAAGCTTTAACCTGATGAATTGAATGAAATCGTATATAGGAATAAATCGATTTGCATTGATTTAGTTTGTTTCAGTCGTCGTTTCTGTTTCATCGTGATAACATCATAACTGTAGTTATTCTGGCAACAAGTCACGGTTATTTGTTGTTGTTTTCCACCCCAAAAGCAATTTGGCCTCACAAACGGCCGATAAGGGATCAGCGTCAAATTTGTCCTGTTTTAATTAAATAAAATCTGAAAGTCTCGCCGTGGAAGTCGCATTAAAAAGCGGATTATCGGTGCATGTGCATCAAATGCACGGATGGGTGCGCAGTGCGCTCGATCCATCGGGGGTGCTCGCTGGATATGCTTGGGGTGATGAGCAGCGTGTGCACGCGGACAGTTGCACAAATGCAGCGCGCTTCCACCGGTTTGATGATGATCATCCCTCGGCGAAACCTACGGGTTGGTAGTCCACAGACTGTACCTTTCCACTAACATAGACTATATAGACGCAGGAGTTTGTAATTACTAGCTAGGAACTGATTGTCACTCTTTTTGACGTAACTGGATGAGTAAACGTAGGAAATCTAAGCAATTTATATGGATATGTAGACAAATTTGGAACTTGTATTAGCTCAGTAATTTGGAGTCCTAGAGACCAGACAAGGGCTCAGTTGCAGGGAAAAGTGAGGAGGGAAGAGAAGGTAGATTAGTGGCCCGGATTTATTTCCTACTGTCTTTTTATTCATCTGTACTCTTCTCCTTCCTCTGCTATTTAGGACTTGCGCAGAATGCAGAAAAATCCTCATTTGGGGGGTGATGTGTTTTGTAGAGCAATTCCCGGTCTTCAACAGAACGAAAATGTTCCTCGATGCGTCGAAGCACTCACTGCTCAGCTGAGACCTCACGGAGCTCGTGGCGTTCGTTGGAAGAGCGAAACCGACATAGCAGCGTGCATCGACTGCACGTAGGCCGCATTTTATCCATCTCTCTTCGGTTCAGTTACAGTCACCATTCTATAGATACGCTAGTAACAGCAGCTTTGATGTAGTCATAGTCACCTCACCTAAATTCACAGCTGAGTTTTTTTTCCTGCAGAAGACTAACATGAAGTATCCTTAAATCATCGTTGGCTGAGGTTACTGCTTACTTCGCTTTATTTTTAGCTTCGCTTCAAAAATAACATGTAACTAAGGTAGGTACTAAATAGAAGAAGGGATCTGCAAATAATAATAAAACGAAGGTTACACTTGTGTACTTTTTCATTATCTCTGGGGTGGCAATGGACGTGTTAAATTGACGAATGGAGGTGCTAAAACAATCCTGCAGATTGTGGAGTTTACAGTTTACTGTAAAGTGAGAAGTTTCCAGTTTGCGTGTAACCCGAGCGAATCCAATTTATGCAGAAAACAACGCAATTCCACGCGCTGGGGAAAAGTGTGGCATATGTAAGCTGATCCTCGGCGTCCCCCCATGCGCGTGGCTTGGTTGAATGAACCAGCTGAATGCGAGATGAGAGGGTTGTGCGCATCGCGCGGATCTGGATGCGGCCCAGTGTTAAACTTGCAATATCTCAACATCTGATGGCCTCACGTGCGCTCATACTCCTACGAGTCTACGAGTATCAGCCCAGTCGATGATTCATGTCATTGTGCGCAGGGCTCAGATAGATCGGACAAAGAATGGCCAACATGAGGCAAACGATTTCCTCGATCGAAAGTTGCACTCACTCACACACTGACAGACATCTCTAGAACGAACACATTTGGTGCAGTAAGTGGTGTTGGGTATTGGAGACTCCAACTTGCAGTCGTGTGCATGTTAGGTCGGGTCCTTGTAGTTAGATAAAGGGGAGTTTTTCATGCCCGGCTGGCATGGGACTTGATTCTCAATTATGGCACCCTCGAAAAAATTATTAGCCGCGGCCAAACCGAAAACGCGCCAACTCTTTCCTGAACAATTGAACATATGTTCAATTAAATGCCGAGTGATAAAGCAATCTTTCGTGGAATCTCTTTCATCAAATTACAGTCGGATGAAAATGAAAATATGTAGGTTTGTATGAAAATCATAAACAATTGTTTAATTTTAGAAGCCGGAAGACATGAAAGGGAAAGTTTATCGAAGTGAAGAGAATGCAAGTTAAAGTAAATTAAGAGAAATCAATGTGGAGGATATAATTTAAAAAGATTGGTCTACATATTTGTATGTGGGCTTTAGTGTAATTTATTATTTGTAGTTTAGTTATTTCACAAATCCTTAAAAACTAGCTTTTTAAATTTATGTACTCTTACATCTTTTAGCTATTCTTTTAGCAGTTGTATAATTTAAGTTCGGATGTATTGGTTTGATGCGAATCTACAATACTAAACATGGTTAGTTATCACTAACAAGTTTTAAAGTGGCCCCACGCAGTATAACTGGGCCGATTTATCTATAGTTTTAAACAAAACACAAGTTTTAGCTTAAAATCTTTTATTATTATGAGTTAATATTTACACTTGATATGAATGACTTATTCTCTTTTTCCGACGACACAGTATAAATTTCGCTTCAAATGTTCATCAAATTCGTTTCATCTTGGCAAATCTGCAGTTACAGCAAAATGTTTGTTTTTTTTTTGTTCATTATAACCTTATAATAAACACAGTTTTTAAACGAATATTTTATAAGCATATAGCTATAGTTTGAAACTCACACCTTGCCTGAGTGCAAAGTTATAGCAATTACAAATCTCAATATGCTGCAAAATGGCGGAGCTTCCTCTTCCAACACCCGTGCTGACATTGCATTCTAATTGTACGTAATGAATTTTTATAGATAAAGATGTATACACGTCAAACTCTTCAAACCCTTCCCACTTGTCAAGTTTGGCTTAGTTTTTCTTAGTTTGCATGTTGATGGAATATCAATTTGTGCTGGAAAGTTGGTTAGTCTTCCATCCGCTGTTGAATAACGTGTGTGGCAGTCTCCACGCCGTCTCCTCTCCCGCGAGGGGTAAAATCGACGCGCACATGCCGCATTCAAGGGCACGCGCGCATTAAAACCCATTGTGTGTCCCGGCGTCGCGCACTCTTTCATCGCGTGCGTCCTACTGCGCCGACCCACACCACAGCCCAATATCCAACTACCCAACTTGCTAGACTTGCTGCGCGCACAACATGTTAGTATTTCACTTGCATCCGAGATGCAGGAGATGCACATGTCGGGGGATTTTCGGGGATTATATTATAAAATGCGCGTTGGGGTTGATTAGCAGCGGTAGTAACGAGGGTAGTAGTGTCGTAGTGGGAGCCACCCCCCAATGAAGCGTCCTGCTTGCTTGCGCTCTGACCCCTCAGAGCGGATCCTTCGGTCGGGCAGTGCAGTAGTGGAGAGCTGGCAATACTATTCTAGTGATATTTATAATAATATGTGAGGAATATCGAACATTGGATAATTGGACCCAAAAAATCATCCTTGGAATATAAAAAATTGTGATTCTGTGAAGAAAGTGATAATGTTTTTGATATATCAACGCAGTGGTAGTGTCGGGGTGGTGTCGAACAGCGTAGGGCCGAATTTAGGGTTGGCGGTGCTTGCTAATGGCGGAGCTAATAATCCTGCGTCGGCAGCTGCCGCCAATGTGCTTAATGTCCAGCAGAAAACGACCACGTTGGCGACGGGTGCGTGGCCGCACTGCACTCTCGGATATACCCTGCAGAAGTATACGTTTTCTAGTCAAACAAGGACTATCGTCAAACAAAAGTAAGCTTAACTTTTAGGTATATAATATATAGAAATATTTATCCTGTCTGCATGAAAAAAAGGGATCGGATTATTTTATTTGTCGAGAATTCTGTAAAAAATGAAGAAAGAAGGTACCACGACGTGGGTATGTATAGACATCCGATGTCATGGTCAGAACAGCTGTTCGATGTCGATAATATTTCATTCGCTCAGTCGAATATCGACTGTTGCCTTGCTTTGCTTGCGTTTTCGAGACGGCGTAACTCGGGGCGACCCCAAAGTTTCGATTTCCTTCTCTTGGTATTCTCGACGTCGACGTGAAGGAAACAGCCGGCACGTCTGCCTATTGCAACAACCACATCCACCTTTTCACCATCATATGTTGAAGATTATATTTTATTCGCTTGGTAGAAATTGCTCCGAATTTAAAAAGAGAAATACATAAAACGATTCCACCTGGTCTTGGTCTGGTCTTGATGGGCTGATCATAGATGAAAATGTAGAGAATAAAGAATGAAGTCGATAGATGTGGGTTGGTATATCAACAATTTTAGTACCACCTGTACCTGCAGTGTCCAAATGTAATTTAATTTAATCCAACTAAATTTAACTGCAGTTGTAGATGTTATGTCATGTTAATCGCCTTAATAAATTAATTCATCAAAAGACATTAAAAATTATACCCGCTGTATCTGTACGGAAATTATAGCAAAGTTGCGATGGTAGCGATGGTAATTGAGTGCAAACCTTGCAAGTGCCCGCCTGGTCGGCATCACACATCATGATGGTTGATGGTACACCAGTGTACCTCAGCGTTAGCAACTGCGCCCTTATATTCATAAATCTACTTCCGCAATGTCTCCGCAAACTCTGCTTGTCGGAGTTTGTCGATCATAGCGCAAATTAAATGATTTTCCTCTGCCTCTGATGGAATTATGAACATGTTTGCGACGCGTCTGCTTTGAAAGTGTGCAATTACTATTTTTGATCACTAGGCTGGTTGCTGCTCGCTCACTTGGCAGTCGACGCGGTCGCCATGGCGATTAATTAAATAACTCCCGGGCGCCTAGGCTTTGATCGAGCGCGCTCGGCGCGACTTTTGCAATTTCTTGCAGCGACCATCAGCGCATGTATCAGTCTGCACCATCTCGCCGTGCATTGGTATTATAATCGCGTTCGCGTTCCACCAGACAAGACAGCCGTCGACGTCGACGCTCCTTCCTTCCTCATTGCTTCCTGCATGCGCGATAAGTAAATTTCTAACTGTTCTTGGGTTATACGCTGTGTTTTGACAGCAGGAGACGCAGACGCGTGTCGGAAAAATCGCGCGGATGATTAAAATGTTAAAGATGCTGATGTAATTGAATGATTACAGCCTTGCTGTGATTACATGCGATACAGGATGATATGCATCGGTGATTTTGATTTATCCATCATGTTGACATTATACCATTTGCTTTCTTTCAATGTCTACATTACACTTCAATTTACTTACCTTTCAATCTACTCAATACTTGATTATTAGTTCATTATTTAATGAACTGCTTTAGTGATAAATTATTTACCGCAATAATTGATTCAGTGCGGTAAGTAATCGGATTTTAAGTGACTTTTAATGGTTAGTTGAATTTTACTCTAGGGAATGAATGCAAGATGCAGAAAATGTAAGAAAAAATGAAGGGGACTCATGAATCTTTTGGTGAAGACAAAATTAACGATTGGTTTGTATTTACCATGTTAGGTTAATTAAACGACAGATGTTTTTATAGCCATTAATGATGATTAATACATATTTATAATTCCCTTACAAATTTTTACATTACTTATCAGCCGCACCACAATCTGTAAACTGTAATATGTTTTAACTTTATCTATATTGAACATTTATATCCCAATAAAAACTAATTTTTCAAAACCCTCAATATATTAAAACAGGTTTTCAATTTCAGTTTGCGACCAGAAGTAACCAAAATGGATTTTATCGATATTTAGAAAGAAAACGTTAAAACTTGTAATCAAATATAAGGCAATCCAGAATGTAACTTCACAGATGAATTTTTATAAAATGTACTTACAATTACAGGAAAATAGATATTCAGTTGTCACAACATGAGATCAATTTTTTTGTACTTCGGTACTGACACTGGTTCGGCACGGGTAACACAAAAATTCATCTCACGTTGTGATAAGTGATTCAGTTTTGGTCGATAAAATGTTAAAGAATAGTTGAAACGTTTCTCAACTTATTGTCTACAACTGTTTTCCTGTATTTGTAAGCACATTCATAAAAATAAATGTGTGAAGTTACATTTTGGATTATTTACAAAATATCTATAGGAATGTGCAAGCCTTGTGGAAGCTTTGTGCAAGCCTTCAAAGTGCCGCAAAACTATACTTACATTTTTGATTACGCTTTGTATATACATATAATAATCTGGACAAATTATAAAAACGCAAACTGCACTTTACTTTCTTGTTCCTACGTTTTCCATTTATAGTGAACAATAACTCTAAAAGTTATCGCTCCTAAACCAAAACACATTAAGCAAATATTTATCTGACTTCAATTCCGAGTTCAAGCAAGTTCAGTTCGTCTTAATCTACAACGAATTCGTAGTAATGTGTTAATTGGTAGCAGACACTCGATTTCCCATTATAGCTCTAACTATTCTCATTAATTAGCGGCTATTAATAGCTTTCTATTAATCTATTTCAGTAAAATTTATTGTAATCTCATTTGGACTTGTAACAATGCATGCTTTATCATACCGTCTGAAAGTTACTAGTACTTAAATCATTTTACATATTAATTTTATGCATGTGCTAAGGAATTCTAATTTTATTGTCTTAACTTAAAGTTTGTAGTTAATCTCTTAATGTTGAGTTGTTCCTTTACTAAACAGAATTGTTTTCATTTGCTTGTTGTGTGCTACGTATTTGTTCGTGGGATTAGTTAGAATGTACTTGTAGGTGTTTATCACTAATGTTGTGGATGTAGATGTTGTAGTTGCACAACGATAGCAAATTTTATAGCTGTGTTGTTACTTAATGCAATCGTAACTTTTAGTGTTTAATGCTTAAGAGTGAATTTCCAAGTGGTCAGTCAATTGATTTATTCCCAAACTCTCTTCATTGGCTTGTTTGATGTTGAACTCTTATTAGTACTAAAGTAAGTAAAGTGTTCGTAGCATTAAACAAATGTTTAAATAACAAGTTATCGATGGTTTTGTTTACATTAACATTTAAAATATAAGTTACATAACGTAGTTATTAAAGTAAATTACTGTGAGCAGTTAAAAATATAAAGGATACATTACAACTATGGATGGTTTTCCTTACAACTCGTTGAATTGTTTATTCATAAAAGAACACATGGTGTCTTTGAAGACACTGAGCCTCATTGAAACACTGTGCTACTAACTCCTCCTTTTCTCTTTCAAAAGAACAGTGAACTTTCTGAATAATGCGAAGAATAATCCAGCATGGTAAAGAAAACTCAGGAAACTTTGAAAGTTTGAGTAGCGTAGGGTCACGACAGAGTCAGGCCCTTTGTGATTCGAATAATTGTAAAAAATTAATGCCAAAGTAATAATGATAATGATACATTGCGTGGACCTCGAGGGACGAGTAACCTGCTTTTGAGTAGGTAGAAATGCTCAATTCCTACAATTCTTGCAGGTCTTACGTATTTGTGTAATTTCACGCGATATATAAAAGTAAAGGAAAATAAAATACAAAGTAAAGTAAAGAGAGCCAAGTGAACCAGACGGTAGACATGCGCATAATATACTATAATATAGTTAATTGGTGTTTATTTGCAAGCTGTTGCTAATTGTAGTAAGTGCGTACTTCTGGTAATAATTTTCTTTACAATGAAAGTTTGCTAAGTTTTTCTCGATAGATAAACTTAAATTTCGAATAGAATGGAATAGTCGCATCTGTCTGTCTATTTATCATCCGATTATTATATACATACTTGAATTGTGTTGCAATTTGTAATTAACATTTGCCTCTAATGCAACACTAGTGCAATTCGCTTTTAGTTTAGTTAGTTTATGCTGTTCGAAGCTTAGTAGAATACATACTCCGCAGATTACAGCAGAGAACACTCGTGCAGTTTTGCAGATATGCGTATTCAATTCAAATGCACATTGCGCTGCTTGCTATTCCTTCTCGTACTTATGGCAAAATTGTTGCAACAAAGCGCAAGTCGGCGCGTTACCACGTCGATTACGCGGCGCGAGCAACAATGCACGTTCGCGTCGTGCCACAGTGGATCACATTAATCTGTGATTTTTCCTCTGCAGTAATCCAGGCACTGCTTGCAGTGAAATTACTTTTGTTTTCTTTTATTGGCTACAAAGACAAAGTTTATTGGAATTGGCTTTGTAGGTTTCATTATTCATTGCATTTGTCATTTTAAGTGTTGCTTGTGAATGGGAATGATTGGGACATTGCAAGGAACGAATTGACATAATTCAGTTAGTTATTATCATCTATTCTTATATTATTATTTATTATATGATGTAATAAATAAATGTCTTAAGTAATAAATAATTAGAGGATTAGTTCATTACAGAAATGCTGTTATTATAATGGAACATTAAATATTTTCCAGTAGAACAACGTGTATTCATAAACACCTTATAATAATTAACAATAGTTCTAGTTTTAGACTGGTCTTTTGGACATTATATAGGTTCTTATTATGAAAACCACCATTCCTAATGTTTTATATATATTTCGATGAAATTTTTATGATTTGATCTAATCGCTAGGTACTTATTTCTATTTTTTATTTGCTTCAAGAGAAGAGTGTGATATTCAGCGCTCAGAGATTGTGAATTATGCAAAAATGCATATGCAATTGCATATTCTCACCGTTTCTTAAAGATAAATTCATAGACAATCTTAAAATCATACATACCGTATATCTTGGTGTATAGGCGCACTTTGAAAACCTGAAAATCCTTTGAAAAATATACGTCAGGTATACCTTGAAATTTCGCCATAAACATCAAATTTAGATACTTAAAATTTGCCTAGGCACTTTATGCCTAGATAAACGATAGGTATTTCGATCATAAATGTCAAATAATTGAATGTAATAATAAATAAGCTAATAAATTCAAATTTTCATGGCTCAAATGCCTGTGCAACGATTGGAAAACCCGACTGACAAGATAATTCTGAAAATCGGAGTGGGCACTCACTAGCTTGAAATCGCTATTTCCAAGTCAAAAAGCAAGGTGTGCACTATAGGCTACAACTATTATCCTCAAAAATAACGTTTATTCTAATTTTCATTACACTATATAGGCTGTTGCTATAGTATATTAAAGTATTATACGAAAGATTTAGACACGAACGAAATAGAGTAAATGTTTGAAAGACAAATTATCCACGATTACTTTAAGGTATTTTCTTTTATTGGTATACTATTTTGCCAATTCAAAGGAAATATCAACTAAAATGGGAATATTCATATTTTCATATCGTGTATCTGTTGTTGTCATGGATAGTGCGATTCATTGTTGTAGAGCGATCGTGACTGGATACAACTAGCTTACGTAGTTAAAAAAATTAAAAAACGCGCGTGTCGGATAATTTATAATGCGCACGGCATGTTATGGTTGATTTTAGCAAAACAGTGCAGACCCTATGAGTCGTACTCGAAGAATTGTTTTATTTGAAAGCCCTCCTGATCCACTTATATTTTAATATATTATATTTGAATCCTAGTGATATTATTGTTATATCATTTTCTGGCCATTATCATTTAAAGGAACCTGCATTCTTCAAAAAAAAGTACCGATGATAGAAACAATACCCAGTCATATTTGTAATAATACCTATGGCCAGGAGTAGTTTTCATAGTTAAAGAGAAGAAAGTGATATTGTTTTGTTAAAACAAAAGTTAATTAAAAACAAATTACAGTAGAGCCATCCGGATAATCAAAAATCCGGATGATTGGATACCATATAAAATACATATTATTGCCCAATACTCTCTCGAACTTCCTTGTTTGCGTCGCTGAAAGCAGTCTCTGAAAATGATCCGGATAATTGGGATTCCGGTTAATCGGCGTCCGGAGAACTGGAGTTTTCAAAGATCAATTTACTATGAAGAATTAAAGTTTAAGGTATTTTCTCCTGTTGTTATACTATTTCGCATATCTTAGCAAAAACCGAAATATATTTGAATTTAACGATTGGTTGCAACGGTTGAATTGTTGATGTTACCATGAAAAACATGAAAGCCAGGCGTGCGCCATAACATTACGCAAATAAGTAAAATAGCATATCAAAAAAGGAAAATTTATTTAATGGACAAAGCTACAAATTAAAATTGTGCTGCATTATCTAAAGTATTATATTAATACAAACTTCTTTTGTTTTCTTGCAGAATAGATGACCAGAAAATACTATTTAGTCTTGTAGATTAGATAAAGACGCAAATTTTAATTTTATAATTACTGGCAGATCCGGCAACGCTTCGCTGTTGCGCTCTCCCTTCTTGGAAATCCCTTCCCCTCCTTCTCCCTCAATTTGTTTCCCCTATCTCCAATAAAACATTAATGGGAAACTAATAGTTCTGCAAAATGTTGATACTATTTTGAATTGTTGAATTGTTGATACAATTTGAATTGACTAATAGATAGTTCCACATATGATTTATGCGGAGAAAATTGTGATGTCACTTGTAATATTTTTGTAATTAACAATAGAAATGAAAGGCACAACCATGTAGTTACGAAAGTTCGTAGTATAGATACATACTTATATTGTTTATACATATTATAATTTATTCAGTTTATCAATATTTTATAAACATAATTATACTTTTAACAACAGTACAGTATTTAATGTTACAGGTTTTAATATTTGCAATTTAAAGAGAAAATTCTTTATTCAAAAAAAAGCACTATGAATATAATTATTTGTAAGTATGTATGTATTAATTAATGTCTATTATCAATAATTACCAACTTATGGTTTATCACTTCCTTATGAACACATATCTGAAATAACAAGTAAAATAAAATATAATTTTAAATGCCTAAGTAGTTGCATAATTAAATTCCACTCGTTAAATTTAACAATTTAATTTAACCACTGTTATTAACAATCACTCATGTTTACCATCAACAATCTACGCCTAACAAACATCATCATTCCAATTCATTTTTTATGACGTTTAATTTAATTGCCATGCTCAATTTTCAATCAAACCTGCTTTCGCACGCATTGAAAGGCATGAACGTCCATGCTCTTTGCTCTGGCCATTGGAATAAGTAACGAGACCACTAATGCAATAATGCAAGAACGCCGCGAAAGTGAAAACTTAGCCGGCCGCGCGCATTGAAAGATTGCCACATTGGAGAATTGCGCTATTACGAATCGCTGCGCTTTGCATGCATTTCTAATCGTAATCGCACGAACAAGATAGCCGTACAAGATCAACGTGCGGGAAAACGTGCACGAGCGAGAAGCTCGAACGCGATGTTGTTTGATGTTTACGCTCGCTGTTGCAGTCATTACGTTATAGCAGGAAAGGCGATGCAGCGTGCTGCATTGGATACGTGCCAACGCGAACAATTAAATACAGGGTGTTACATCATACCGCAAATTTAGAATCTGTTCGACATGTGACTGTTTGTTTACCAACAAACAATACAATACAATACACCATTGAATATATCATTAATATGATTATTTAAATAATGTATTTCTAGGTGATTTAAGTTCTATACCTACTGTATAAATGTAATAAATCAACTCGTTCATTCATTAGTCAACAAGACTAATTTAAATCTCATTCTACATACATTCTCCGCTTATTTGAAGCGTATTGTTGTGGTATTCGTTTTTGCGCCTATTACCGAGTTTGTTAATAAGTTGGCTTACGGTGTTGACCATCTTTGATTCTACGTTATCGACAAAGCCTTCAAAAGGCAGGGAATGCAGTGCTTAACATATCTCGGCGACTTTGACTTGATATCTTTGGTCAGCTAGAAGACTCTTCCTAGTCACTAGTTAGTTGACTGGTGCATCGCACGCACTAAGTTCATAAAACGCATAACTAACGACTCGCATTAAAACACGTCGCGCGGAAAGCTCGGCGGAGACGGAAAATGCGAAAAGTCTGGCTGGTAGTGACTGCCGCGGGCAGGGAATAGATGGTGTCGAGTGCTGCAGGCAGGCAGGCCCGCAGGAACCGAGCTTGAGTTCACTCAACTCCGCTACCATATTCCGTAATCGACGACGGGCGTTCGGGAGGAGTGCAAAGTGCATACACTTTGAGAGGAGCAAATTTTGATAGGTTTTGAATTTCATTATACATTTTTTCTATGTATTTAAATTTTACCAACTTCGGTGATCCACGATATATGTCCGAGATAAATTATCTATACAATTACTTCCCTGTTCGTAATTTTCTGGTACTTGACTTCAGTAATGATGTTCGGTTTATCTAGGTGTGCGGTAGCGCAGCGACAAGTTCGGGTGCAGCATTGTAACTTCTACGCGAAGTATATCTTCGGCTTCCGTTTATCTTAGCTTATAGTCAGGCCCGTAGCAACCTATGGGGCTATTGCTTTGCTATACGTATATTTACAGAAAAGAGGTAAATTAAAGGCAGTTGCCCCCTCAGAGGATAATTGCTACGGTACTGATTATAGTGAAGACAGAACGAAGGTATGATAATAAACTATAGTATAAATTTATTTTGTATGTAATTGGAAGGAAAATGTCCAGTTGCAATATTTCTTTTATTGAAAAAATAACCGGTTTCGGCCCTTAAGTCCGGGTCTTCTTGAGGCTTAACAAAATTTTTAGAGGATCGTACCAGGACGATCACTACAGATCAAGTGTATTTTAATGTATATGAGATTAATTCAAATTGAACCGGCTGTTGATGTATTCGGGTTCGAGACCCGATCACGCCAATCTTTTATTTATAATTTGAATTCTCTTTTAAATAACATTGAACCTAGAAATCTTCTATACACATAATTTCATTTATTTGGGATTATTTGATGTTATTTTCGATTGTTTGATGTTGTTCGTCTATATCTATTTCACGCAATTTTGATTATTACAGCATATTTTAGGTTATTTGAAATTATTTGAGATTTTAACTGATTTTGAGATTATTTTGGACTACTTGATAATTTTGAGGATTATTTTAAGGTATTTGACGATATTTTAGTTTTATTGTATGATGTTATATGATTTTAGGTTACTCAATTATATTTCAAAGTAATTTGAGATTATTTGATGCGATTTATGTGGTTTTCAGGTTATTTTGTTGTTTTTAAGACATTTTAGAATAATTTGTGGTTATTATAGGTTATTTTATAATATTTTGATGAAAATAGGATTTATTTCAAGATAGCATAGATTATTTGAGAGATTTTATGTAATTTTGGGCTATGTATTGAGAATATATGAGATTATATTAGGTCATATGACAATATTTTAGTGTTTTTTGAGGCTAAACAATCATTTTTCAGTTATTTTAGGTTAGTTGGTTATATTGCTGGGAATTATATATTATGAGAGCATTTTTTAAATTAATGGAAATTAATTGATGGCTTATTTAAGAATATTCTAGATGATTTTGTAGTTATTTTAAGGTATATTCCAAGCAACGATTCTAGAACTTCCACGCTTGCGCAGTGAGTAACCCATGCACAATTATCAAAAATTGTTCAGATTTTGCGAATTACCGTTCTAGAATCGTAGCTTGGAACATACCTTTAGATTATTTGATGATGTGAAGGCAGCAATTGTTTTTCTTCAAACAAATTCAAAATTAACGACAAAGAGTTCGAAAATCTTGAGCTTGGCATTTTCATGATCACACTCTTTTTGCTGGCGCAGAACGTATTTTGTTCAGCACGTCAGTTTTTATTTATTTATGTAGTAATAGAAATTGAAATTCCACAAACAGCGCCTAAACCTGCAACTGCGGATTTGTAACGTACTCTTATTTTGCCATGCAAAAACACTCATCATTGCGATTGAGTTGAACTTTATATCCTTTTTTTCATATGTTTTGTGGAAATCTATAAATCTGGTTTTGCTTGGCAACGCAACGATATAGATATGCATTTTGTATTGTAAAGTTTTTTGCCAATATCTTGCAAACCGGTGAATCTTTCGGTCTAGGTCCAACGAATAATTGTGCTGGAGACTTCCTGAAAGTTTGAGCTTCGTAGGTTGTCTAGAAGTAATCGAAGTTTCATTGGAAAGAAAATCTCAGGGATACAAACTAACTAATAAACAAGAAGTGAACTTCGCAAAAACGTTTTAAAATGCTTGTTGAATGCAATGTAAAATGTTGTAAAACACACAACAATTTTGAGTGATTCTTTATTTCAACTAAAAATTCGGGCCCTATTAATTACATTCGCCCAAAGATGTCGCGAGCTACCAAAGTTTTAACGCAGCAAAATGTTTGTGCCTTAATAGAAGTAGTAAAGTCCTGAACATGAGAAATTCAAAATGTTTAATAGCAATTTTACATAATAATTTTGAACTAGCCATTTTCATGATTTCATTACTTTTACTGCCGCATGATATTCACACTTTTAACAAAGCTGTGATGTCTTTCGCCAAGAACGTTATTTTTTTATTTATTTATGAAAATAAACTTGCAATTCCATGAAGCAAATAGAGTCGCGACTAACGACTCCGATTTCTGACCTACGGTCTTATATATTTCGTCATGGAAAGCTCTATAATTTCAGTCCACGCGGCTCAATCGCAATGATACAATACGCAGTTTTAATAAACAGCTGAAATGACTGCGTTTCCATTACAAAATAAATAAAATCGACGTCAGACAGTACGTCACTAATTGGAGCTGCCAGACTAGAGGTTGTTTGGAATTCCGACATTAAAGTAAAATTTATTACAAGTATGTATACACATAATAGCATTTGTATTGTAATACAAAGTCTTTATTACTCTTGAGACCAATGTAAACTCACTTGTTGAAAATAATTAAATTAAATGAAATATAATATTGAATAATCTAATGTGAGAACAACGAAAGTATAATAAAAGCAGTAATTACGCGCGGTCTCGCCTCAAGTGCCACTCGTCGCATGCACCTCTCAATGAATAATGCAATAAACACTCGTTCCAGCGCATAATGTGTAATGAGGAAGTGACGTCACTTACACAATCATTGATTAATTAATCGCTATTCATGGCACTCATGGCCTACTGCCACATTCATATTCATTGATATCGATGGCAATCACACGCACAATTTTATATCTTGCATTCTACGCTAATAGTCAACAATTAACAACAAACAGCGGAGTAAGGTTTGCTTTACTTCTATCGAGTGAATAATTGAACTGACAATTAGCTGGACTTGATCCGACTCGATTTAGCATTTTTTAGACGATAATCACAAGGTTTTATCATTCTCTGTTATAAATCTCAAGTTTGCAGCTGCTGTATCGATTAAATGTATTTGATATGCATCTATGCTAATATGTATCTAGTAATTGTAGTAAAACTGGGAGATGTGGTATTTAGAAAACTCTTTATGAGCTTGCTGATTAAAATCTGAATTTTGTAAATTGTATGATCTTCATTATACCGGAAAACTAGAAAGTATTCATTTAAAAAACATTATATCCAATCACTTCTTAATCTAACAGGATTGACGGTGGGGGAGATGGAATACTTAATAGCATTGAAGGAATTTCAAGGAAATCAATGAGTTCGATTTTTTTATTGCTCAATTGTAAAGTTAATAGGTGTACTTTATGCATTGAAGGGGATTTTAAATTACTGAAATGAGAAATTAAAATATGTACATAGTCTTAAAATGAACATCACTTCAGAAATTTCCGGGAAAGGAATTAAAATTTAAAGGCTTGTAAACGACTAATAAAGACAAGAATTCGTTGAAATTTCGTATACATATTACGAAAATTGCATATTGCATTGTAGCTCTACACCATCTCACCCATTTTTACTCTAAGTCGTGTGCTGTGCAACATGTGTTTTTTGCGTATTTTTATAAACATAGTGTCATGTGTATATAAGATAGTGATGTTCGATGGATTCACTTGTAATCTTATCGAGATATTATCAGGATCAATGTCAATAAGAATTAGTATTTGATTTGATTCCCACTCTTTTTATCTTGTCAGTATATACAATGTATACAATATAGAGTTGATATATGAAATATCAAGTAATTTACTCTATTAAATTTGCGTCTATTTTTATAGTTTACGTCGGCACACGCGACTATTGTCACGGTGACTGCTTTTTATTAAGTTTAATTATATAATTACTCAATATTCTTTAAGTTTGTGAAATTGTAGTTAAATAAAAATAAAAAAGATACTGAAACTAAAAGTAGGAGATACTAAAGTGAATAAATTAAGATAATACCAATGTATATCATTTTATT